>PVHY01008545.1:0-60964 GCA_004024945.1 Uropsilus gracilis | reverse complement strand
TGTGTTTCTTGGAGGCAGCAGAATGTTGGGTTCTGTTTTCTGATCCAGTCTGCAACTCTTCGTCTTTTGACTGCTGAGTTTAGACCATTGATGTTTAGGGTGATTATTGATATTTGAGATTCTAACGGTTTCCTGGTGGTCATTTGAGGTTTATTTTGTGATTTTGTTTCTTGTATTTGATCTTATGGTTTTGGTCTTGAGGCCTCCTGCAAAATTTCTTGGAGTGGGGGTTTAGTGGTAGCAAATTTCTGGAGACTTTGCTTGTCAGAGAAGGTTCTAATGTTTCCTTCGTAGAAGAAGGATAGCTTTGCAGGGTAGAGTATTCTTGGCTGGCACCTTTTTTCTTGGAGTTTTTTGTAGATGTGGCTCCATTCTCTCCTTGCCTGGAGTGTTTCTTCAGAAAAATCTGAGGTCAGTCTAATGGATTTTCCTTTGTAGGTTGTCTGTTTCTTTTCTCTAGCCATTCTCAGTTTTTTTGTTTTTGATATGGCCCTGTTGCTATGAACACTCCTCTTAGATATGCTTTTGCTGCATCCCAGACATCTTAGAATGTTAAATCTTCTTTGTTGTTTGCTTCAAAATAAGTTTTAATTTCTTCTTTAATTTCTTCAGTATTTCATTCTTTGGAATTTGTCAAATGTAGCCAGTCACATTAAATAGGTTCATTTACTTATTTATTCATTTGTACACTTTGACTTTTCTCTCTCCAAAACATTTGATTAATATCACTGGGATAGTGTTGAGAAATTTTTTGAGTATAGTGACATCCATGTCTTCCATTTCGATCATAGTAGAAATTCCTCTAGTGTACCCCTGTTAATAACACTGATACTGGCTATGGAGCTAGCAAATTTTTCATCACATTAAAAAATACCCCAAGATGCATTTTTCCTAAATGTTTTTGTCACAAATTGATGTTAGTTTTATAATTATATTTACAGCAGATACAATCATAATTTAATTCTTTTTCCCTTAGTGCCATTTATAAGGTATGTAATATTAATGGATTTCCTTATAGTAAACCAACCATAGAATAAATTCTACTTGGTCATGGTATATTATTTTCTTAATGTGGTTTGGTTTGTTTGGTTTTTTTGCATAATAGTCATAAAGATCACCAGTCTCATTTCCTTTTATATAATGCACTTAGGATCCAGTATCAGTATTTCATTTGTTTCATAACAATTAGGCCATTTTTTTCTGTTTTCATTGCTCTGGAATTATTTCCAGGTTATTAAGACTACCTGATCTTAGAGAACTTAGTGTTTTTAACTCCGTTCTCTTTATGGGGTAGTTCCTTAATAACTATTTCCAATGTGGAAATAGATCTATTTATACTTTCTGGCTTTCAATGGGTCAACTTGTAAATTTCTATTTTCCTCAAAATAATCATTTTTTCTAGATTTTCAATTTTATTGGCACATAGGTCTATGAAGTAGTCTATTAGTAATTTTCAATTGTTTTATCTCAATGGCTATTTCTCCCCTCATAAATTCCTGTTTTGTATATGTGTGCTTTCTCCACTTGCAGTAAGTTAGCAAGATTTGACTTTTTTTTCAAAAACAGGATTTAGGTATTTGGTTAGATTTCCCATTTTGCTGTTCTTTATTCATTGACATCTTGCTTTTATCCTCATTATTTCCTGTCTTGTGTTTTTATTAAGTCTGTTGTTCTTTTACAAAGTTTTTGAGCTGGGAATTTAACAATTTCATTTTTACTAGTAAGATGTTTAGTGCCATGAATTTTCTTTTGACAACTGCTTAAAATGTACTTTTAGCTTCCAGTAGAGAGCTTTCATTTTTCATTCTATTTTTCATTTTTAATTCTGTGATTTCATTTTGTATTTTCCCTTCTGTTCATGAATTATTTAATAAAAGGTTTTCAAATTTCAAGATAGAAGAGCTTATTTTTACTTTTTCAGGAAATACCTAGCTTTATTGCTTTGTAATTATAGAGCACAGCTTGTAATATTTCTACTTTATGAATCAGTAGTGTTCTAAAGTTGACTTGCACTGGTTTATGAAAGTAAATTGTATATATTTTCCCAACCCAATGTTTTGAACTATCACATTGATAGCTTCAGATAAGCTATAGGAGGATTTGCATGTGAAAAATCAACAAATGCTATTCCAGGTGTACTTGTTAACTTCTCTCCATTCAGACTGAAGGCTCAAAGCCATATTACTGAAAACTATGAGAATTATTATCCATAAAGTAATCCGACTTATTTTAGAGAAAAGTACATCAATATGAAAACAATCCTATCAATAAAACATTATTATTCTACCCTTTAACTGGGGGATTTTTTTAATTGCTTAGAGATTCTGAACACATCATGGGAAAATCGGTCACATCATTTGAACCTTTGAAATTACATGCTGTTTAAAAAATATTTTAAATGGAATGAGAGTGAATCATTGAGAATGAATCACTTAGTTTCCTTTTGTGTGTTAACCACTTCAAGACTGTTAATTTCACATGCATATACCCTTGAAATTCTTGGGGGTGTAAAGGCAAAGCAATGAGTCTTTACCTTGAACATTTTCATTTTCTTTGCTTATTTTAGGGCTGCAAGACTGATGTTCTTTCACGCATCCTTAACTTTTTCACTCTACTATGTGACCCCCAAATTCTCCTGCCCCTCAATGCCAAACCACACCCAACTCCAAACCCCAAGCATGAATGTTTCCAATAAAGCTTTGTGGGCTTGGGATTGAATTTCAAGGAAGGTTTCGTTTCCTCGAGAAGATGGACAATAAGACAGCTAAAGAACAGACAGCTAAAAAGAAGACAAAAGTGACAAAGTCAAGTCAGTTCTATTAAAATTTCACCCTCAAGAAATCTATTAATTAAACTCTAATTCAAGTCATGTCTGAGACCTAGCAAATTTGTAAGTGAATTAGGGGGAGCCCTATAGTAATTTGTTTTCTGTATAAAATTATATTTAATTCTCCTGGATTTCTGTAAGACAGATATTCATTACTCCTCCTGATAGAAAGGAACACTGAGGTTCAGCTATGCTAAGAGTGGCCAGTGCTAGAACGAAGGGCTAGCAAGTGATGGAGGCAGGATTTGACAAGACAAAGATTAAGTGTGGCTCCAGCAGCACCACAGTGTAAAGCAGCTTCCTGTTTCATCCTAATAAGCTGTCAGGGTGAGTGCTTACAAACAGGAGTGGCAAATAGGTTTTAACTCATGCCAACTCTAATTTATTTGTGGTTATTTTGATAAAGAGTCCAATGTTCTGTCAGAGCTCAGTGAAAAAAAAAATTCAGTGATCACTTACCAGTGTCTGACATTGGTGAGATGTCACAGAGGAACAATGTCTGCAACATATTTTCCATCCCCAGAATAGTGGATTCTTGGAAGAGTTTCTATCTTTAATGCTTAAGTTAGAATTATAAGAAGAAAAATAACATTGACAATTGGTGCCACTCCTGATTTATTTTTTAATGGAAAGATACCCATCTGTGATATCAAACTTAAAAATGGAATACAAGCTGCTGAATTGTTCTAAAATTCTCTGTTGGTGAAGGTTGACCTCAAATACCATTGCTTCCAATATTCCATAGTTTCTTAAATAATAAAGAAACAATAACCCTGATGCAGAGACAATATGAAATGGTATGCTAAAAACAAACAAAAAAAAAAAAAAAAAAAAAACAACCTCATAACATATACCAAGCATCATGAGTCAAGTGCTCAGGTTAATGAATCCTAGTTTCCCATAAGCCAGGGGAAACACAGGACATCAACTCTTTCTACGTACATCCGACCTTTTCTCATCCCTAAACTGGCAATGAGCCCAAGTCACCCTCATCTCTCACATCAGTGACTAATAACCCTCTATTAGCTCTCACTCCTACTTTTATCCCTACATTTTTTAGCACATGTGCTAGAATGATTCCTTTGAAATCATTCAAAGGAATGTTCTAGCTATATCCCTCCTTTGCTCAAAACCATCTGTGTCATCCTACATTGCTCAGTGAAAAGGCCTTGTAGTTATACCTAAGCTGGCCCCCTTTTTATCCTGTCTTTCTCTATCCACTACCCAGTCCCTCTGTTCTAAGAATATGACCTCTGTGCTATTCTGCTAACAGGTCTGACTTGCTAGCCTCAGGGTTTTCATATCTGTGGTTCCCTCTGGGATGTTCTCCCTACAGACATCCCCACAGGTCACTTTCTGACTTCCTTTTTGTCTTCATCAATGTCATTTTCTCAAAAAAGCCTTTCTATATAAACTTTAACTCCACACTCTCCACCATATTAGCCTTCTTTGGTTTAAAAAAAAAAGTCTTTTTCCATATCCCTTGTAACCATTCTACATATTACATTTCATTTTGTCTCACTTGCCCCTACTTTTCACCTCTACTAGACTGTAAACCTTAGGAGCACAGTTTCCACTTTGTACCCTGATCTATGTCCAGTATATTGAGTTGTGGTGGCCACACAGTGGGTACTCTGAATAAATGGAGTTAAGCACTAAGACTCAAACCTTGTTTCCTAGGATACAGGAAAGAAAGTAAAATTCAAATATTTCCAACAATTTCCTACAGTGGATATAGAAATCAAATTTTTTCCTAAATGTAAATTTTTCTGAAGATTGGAATCTTTTTCTTGCTAACAATGCCATTTCTCCAAGTCTTAACTCCTAACACTCTATCCTAAAACTTAATCTATAGTGACCACAAACATATCTGTGCCCACTACTGCACAACTATAGTCTAGGGCCCTGCAACATCAACTGGGAATTTGCTAGAAAGGCAGATCTTGGTCCTCATGCCAGAGTGAATGAATCATGAAGTATGTTTTGACATGTTCCCCTGGTGATTTTTCTGCCTGCAAAAGTCGTAGGAGCACTACCCTGTGTGATCAGTTTCCAGTCAAAGGTCTGAAGTTTGTTTAGTGGAAGCACAAGTCTGAAATCCAAGAAACCCTGGTGTTGTTTGTTCCTAGAAAACAGCTTTACCCTTAAAAAAAAATGAGTGCAGGTGTCAGACTTCCACTTCTAAAACCTGCACCAGCTTTAAGATCTAATTTTAACAATCCTTCCTCAACACCCCATGCCTTTCCCTATCGCCTCACGGCCAGCAAGCCTCCCAGTTCATAAAAGCACTACACAGGGCAGGCGAGATAGAGTTCTTGCATGGCCCACCTTAGCTAGTCACCTTTTCCTCTTTGGGGTCCAGTCAATTCATCTGTCTAGGTGATAGGATGTTTTGAGTTTCATGAGATCATAGCTGTGAAAGTTCTCTCAGAAGATAATAGTCCTGCACAAAACAAGGAATGCTGTAAGCATTACTGTCACACTCTCCATTTCCTAACATACATCCAGTCATGCTCACTGAGACTAGCTCCCACCCTATCACGAATCACATGTGAGGACCAACTGTTGTTTGTTCTTATATGAGAACTTAGCTGTAGCCGCTAAGGCAGGATGTCTTCCAATTAAATAGCTTTGGTTCTAATTATCTTACACAGCACCCACACAGAAGTAAGTTTCCCCTTGCCTCTGACAGAACTGGCAGAAAAAAGGATCCTTTCTGAATCACCACACTATTAAAACTATGAGTACTCCCCGAGAGAATCTTTACCTGCTTTCTGTACTTGAACTACCAGTCCCTACCAAATCATTCCTCACTTTGAAAAGCAAAATAGCCCTGTCCTCACCAAGAAGGCCATCATCTTAGGATCACAGGCAAGTCACAGATTCAGAACCACAAGTTGTTTGTCTATTCACAGCAACACAATCCCTGAGCCAGCAGGAGCCCCATTACCACATGTGGTACATGAGTTTCTGCCTGTAAGTCTGTATTCTTATCAATAGTCCTTATTTTCTGCAGATGTTTGGATGTCAATCACCACTCTTCTGCTCCCTTTGATTTTTGCTAATTCCTCTTTGAGCTAATCATTGCTCTCAGCCCTTTTATGGGAATATTATCTAACATCTCCCAGGTTGAATGTACCTTTAAAAAAAATAAATTCATCTACTAAAGTATAAACAGAAAATAATTCATCCAAAACAGTTTAATAAATATTCAAGGTGGATTCACCTATAGAATAGCCATTCAGATGAAGAAATAGAACACTTCCAGCATCTCCAAAGCCCCTTCAAAGCTTCCTCAGTCATTAAAATATCTCTTTATGACAAACATCTTGCTTCTTCCCATCATTATCCACCTCCCCAAAATAACCAATCTTTTGAATTTTTCCCACCAGAGACTAGTTTTGCATGATTTTGAATTTTACATATGAAACCAAGCAGTATGAACATTTTTGTACCTGCCTTCTTTATTCAACATGATAGTTATAAGACTCACCCATGTTGTGACAGGTAGTGGTTTATTTTTCATTGCCATACAATATTCTTTTGAATGAATATATATTTATCTGCTTTGGATGGACATTGATTAATTCATTTTCCTCTATTATGATAGCATTGCGATAAAGGTCCTTGTGCATATCTTTTGGTGAATATACACGTTTCTTGTTGAGTCTATAACTAGGAGTGAAATAACTGGTTGAGAGGGCATAAACACCTTTATCTTTAATAAATATAACTTTTTCCAAAGGTGGTGTACCAACTTACCCTTCCATCAAAAGTGTAAGAGCTCCAATTACTTGATACCTCTGCTAACATCTGGTAATATCTTTTTCACTTTAGCTATTCTGGCTACGATGATTTAAAGTGATTTCCTAATAATTGGTGATTCTGAACATCATTTTTATGCTAACTGAATTTTGGGTTTTGTAAGTGCCTATTCAAATCTTTTGCCCATTTTTTTATTCATATACCTCTACTTACCAATATACCGGAGCTTTCTATCTGGATTGAGTAATTGTTTGGAGTTAGTACAAGTACCTTATCTCACTCTATGATTGCTTTATCACTCTCTGAACATTGTTTATTGATAAAAAGTTCCTAATAGAATCCAAAAATTGATTTTTTTCCTTTTATGGGTATGCTGTTACTATCTGTTCTGCAAGAAACAATAGCTATTGACATACTGCCTCTGACAAAAAAATCATCCCCATATTAGCATTTGTTAAAGCAAAAACAACCCTTTTACTATTCATTGGATTTTAATTTCAATTTTCCTTACATTTTTTGACTTATTATTTCAGCATGCAGCATAGAACTAACCTAGAATTTCAAGTTATCCAAATATTAATATATTCCCTTGCTCATGTACCTTGATGTACAACTACTCATCCTCTTGTCTTTTCTTAAATGTGTAAGATTTATTGATATCAGCTTGAGAAATACAGTCTGAAAAGGTCCTCAGTAAATGTAATAAAGAATCTTAGGGGCAGCAGGGGTGGGGAGGGTGGAGAAAACCCACTAATCATTATTCAGTAATTGATTTAGTAAATAAAGAACAAAAAGTATTATGTTTAATTGCATAATCTTATAAAGGAAAACAGATTAGTCTGTAAGGGCCATTAAATCCTAGAGATGACTGAGGACAATATTATTTTATATAACAAGAAAGGCACATTATTTTTTTATAGGTGAGAAGTTTGAAGCAAACTTTAAGAAATTAGATAATAAATGAAAATCCATAAAACAGTACCCATCACACAATAAGCATTGAATAAATCTTAGCCATTGTCATTGTTATTACAGGTCCCTTGGGTTGTAAAAAATGAGGCCCACTTACATGGCTTTCAAGTGACAAAATTAAAACTAAGCCTATATACTCATATTCTCAGTCAAGAGAACCCCTGTAAATAGAGTCTCTCAGAATCCCCTACCTAAAGAATGCCAGATGATATTTACAAGGGCATTAAATAAATTCATAAATGTTTAATAATAGCAAGAGTCATGACTTCATATTTTCATTTTTATTATCTTATAAATTATATACTGTTCTTTTAATGATCTAATCTTTTTGTTATTGAAAAACATTATCCCTAATTTTTGAGATCATTTTTCTTCATGAATGTTTCTCCTCCATCAAAACAGCATCATATATGTTTCAGGTATATTTTGTTGGATAACAAACAATCGCAAAGTTTGGTAAGGTAAAACGACTATTACTTCTTTCTCTCAGAAATCTAAGGGCCAGCAATTTAGGCTGTGCATACCTGGCTCGATCATCTTATTTCAGCTGGATTCACTGACACATCTGTGCTCAACCAGAGGGCAGCTAAATTGTTTGGCTTCTGGGGCTGGCAGGAGAGCTGCTAGGAGGAAGGGTCTCCTAGGCCAAAAATGTGTCTATTATCCATGTGGTGACCTAAATGTATTCACATAGTGGCCCTGAGTTTCCAAAAGGACAAACGTGAGTGTGCAAAGCTTCTCCATGCATGAGCACAGAGCAACAAATCATTTTTGCTACATTCTTTTCACCAAAGCAAGTTACAAGTCCATTCCAGATACCAATGGTGAGGAAAATCAACTCCAGATACCAATGGTGAGGAAAATCAACTCTACCTTTTGAAGGGAGATACTGCAAGGTGACATTGCAAAAATCAGAGGAAGGAAAAATTGTGGTTATTTAAAAAAATAAAGCTTGCATAATAAGCATACAAGTCTCCAGTAACATGTTTGGATTAGAATCCCTGATATTTTTTAGAAAAATAAAGCTTTTGCTGGAGTCACTAAAGAGGATTTATAATTTTCTTCATGGAAAAAAAATTGAATACACAGACTTGACAAAGGAGTAAGGAAAAGGAAACTAATAGCTTGAAATGCATATGTATCAAAGCACATACTTTATGAATCAATAATTTCATGAGGAAGTCATTTTTTAGAATCATAGATATACTTCTATGATTAATGATGCATTGCTTTTAATATTTAATACCCAAAAAACTAAAGTTAAATAATAATCATTTAAATGCATTATGATTTAACCATATAATAGTATAGCATATAGTAATTTCAATGAAGTAGTAGTAAAATAGTAAAAGTTATGGAAAGGTAGTCATATATTAATGTCAAAAGATTATACATGATATTATTTGCTTCATTTAAACTTTTGGCATAACTACTTTCTAAAAAATATTACAAAAGGTAATTTTGTTTTTGCAATCAGAAGGATAAATGTTCTTTGACAAAAAATTTATCAGTCCTTCCACCTACTGCAAATATAGCATTAGAGAAAACCAAAACTTTATAACTACATTCAACGGGATGGTGATATCACAGAAGAACTTAGAAATCTCATGTACGGTGAGGCATTGTTTACTCTTGAAACTCTGCAATGAGTCACAGCCCTTTACTTGTCAGTCATTTGCTGTTACTCCAATAATTGGTAAGGGTAGTACAGTTTATTTGGTGTAGAAGACATAAAGTGTTAATAGGTCCATGTTCTGGTTGAATGACTTAGAGAAAACCACTATCCTCATTTAATTTTCCATCTGTCAAATGAGGATGTAACTGACTTCAAACTCTTTGAGAAAGAAATTACCAGATCTAACTCCACTCAGTGTTCTCAGCCACACCAACGGATGCATTATATGTGCTCAATAGATTCAATACCAGACTACTGGAGGTATTTGGCGAACCATAGAATTTGTGTGGAATACACGGGTATGTGTACCATCCCTCAGCCTGACAGGTTTCCATAAAGAATGAGGGGATTCAGACACTTCTTATACACCAACTCATACTCTCTCACATTCAACTGTCTAGGGTATTTATTCCACTGGATGCAATGACTACAAACTCAATGAGAAATTTGACCAATTTCACATACACACAACCCAGCAGTACCTCACCCACATGCTCATATCACATTCTCTGTTGCTTCCTACCCCAAGGCATCCCTATTGATAAGGAAGAATAGGACTCTATAGGATCTAATTAGAACCCACATGGATGCAATTTAGAAATTCCTAAGAATCAACCATATTCAGAATGAAATTCTGGCCAGCAGACAATTCACCCTCTAAAAGAATACCCTGAGATATGGTCAAATATAGCGTCAGTCATTTTCAGTTTGTATATTCCAGCACATATATTTCCCACCTTCCTTGCATTCACTTCCCCTTTTCTGTCTTTCCTGCTTCCTGTGATTCTACCATACACCCCATCACTCCTGGGGTGGGGGGGTGGACCAAAAGGGCAGTTGTTTAGGAAATCCTAGTGGGCAGAGCTGTGAGCATGTATTTTACTATTTACCCTTTACTTCATATAAAGAGATGATCTGAAGACAAGGGAGACAAGGAACCTGAATGGATTGACTGGTCAGGGGTCTGAAAAGAAAAGGTATTAGAAAATTGGTGAGAAAGCAATCTAGAGATAAAGAGGGACATAGAAGTAAAAGCAAAAAGTGTGCAGTGCTGTGTATTATGGCATCCTCTAGAGAGCATTCAATGCAAAGACTCTCGGGATAGGAATGCTTGTCGTGTGGCTGTCAGCCAGGTTATCCCCTAGACCAGTTCAAGCTGGCAGAGAACAGAGTGAGTATAGAGATTAGTATGGAGACTGTGCAATGATATCACAGCATGGACTCCCTCTTGGCAAAGCTGATCTAGTTCTACTACTACCAAATGTTCAACCTTCCAGCAATAAAAACTAATATAGTTTAGCCCTCATATCGCAGCATTCTGGAGAGACAAGCCAACTCTTTGTTGGCAGGTTAAAAACACCACATCCATTTCACCTTGGAGAAGATAGAAATTTATCCCATCCAGAATCCCCACATCTACTCTGGTTATGGGTTTGCCTTCCCTACTACAGTGTCAATACCATCACCCAAGGATGTACAAAATGTCTATTCTACTGCCATGATATTCCATATTCCAGTGCCTTGGACCAATGGGATCATTTCTCATCTAACAATGGGTACATAGTTATCAAAAAATCATTCACCACCCAAAAGCAGTCAACCAAATAAAAGGTGACCTATTAAACCTATTGTGTTTCTCATCTAATTTTAGTGGAAATAAGGAAAGGGTGATCAGTATAAGAAACAAACTTGTTTTGGGGACTACTAAAGGTTCCAGTGACCTACTCATTGTAATATCAAAGATCACTGTCTCCCTCACAGTACTAGACAAAGTGTGATTCTAATGGTAAGAGCAATGAATCCTGACTACCACGATGAGCTCGAATATCTAGATGAAGGGTGGAATACATCTAGAAGCTAGGAATTCCCTGCAACATCCCTTGTGGCTTTGCTGATCAGTAATAACAGTAACTAGACAATGAAAGCAGTCACAACCAGACACAAGGTACAGAACACTCAGGGATAGAAATTTGGGACCAAACTTCAGTAGAGAATTAAAATTGTTTTAAAAAAAAAGGTCAGAAAAGATGATGGTGGAGGAAAATGATAATTATCAGTTAGGCATGGAATTACCTGTAACAGCAGCAACTGTCCTTTTCAATAAGTCTCTTGCTCAAATCCTTTACCAGAGTTTGCAGCTGGCTATTACCATGAAGTAGCCTCTGTGACTATGTGTGGACCTGAGTCTCCCTTCCCGGAGAGGGTGTGATTGTGGGTGACAGGAGTCAAATACAAGCCTCTCCTCATAACCCCACCAGGGACTTCTTGTCCCTTGTCCTTGGGTTTCCTGTTGGCACTAAAATAGGACAAAGGAAAGCATGCACATATGCATATCTAAGAAATTAAGAGGAAGTAATACTCTTAGAGTTAACTTTTGACCAAAGGCAAAGAGAAATCAAATAAATCTTCTCTGTTCCACCTTTGAACAGATTTTATTGATAACTGGTCATTTATACAATTATTCAGAGGATAATTTTGCAAGAATGAGCTCTCAGTTGTTCTGACAACAAGCAGTGGCAGGCTTAGTAATGTACCTTTTTATTGGTTTTTCCTCCTCTCCTACCTAAGCTCTGATTGCCTTCCTTCCTATTCCCTGGGACTGTTCTCTCTATTAAAATAAGTAGCCCTTAAGCCTCTGCCTCAAGCTCTGATTTCTGCAAACCAGAATCAGACAAAAAACAATTGGCAGAACTATTGTGACTCCCTCTCAGGGGAGAAATAATATATTATGCAAATATCAACAATGATACAAGAAAAATATATACTACATTTAAAGATTGGGGAGAAATATCAATTAGCAAGCATATCAGGGCAGAGGGACTTATAGGACGAATCAGCAAGGTTTACAGGGGTGGGAAGAATACAGCCTCCACTTCCCAGAAACAAGGGAATCTTCCAGAACTTTCTAGGAACTTAAAAAGGAGTATCCTAGAGTAAATAAATGGATAGATATTTCCAAAATCCCATTCTTCATCATCAGCCTTAGGGCTCTTTTTTCCTGCTCTAAGGGTGCAGACCCTACTTCATCCCCAAGGATGGGTAAGAGATCAGCCAGGTCCATGAGAAATTCCTGTATTCTGAAGTATCATGATTGCTTAGGAGAACAGATGGAGCAAAGTTGGCAGGATCCTCTCTGTAATCTCCCAATTCTGCAAGAAAATCCTGTCCTTGAGACAACATAGGTGGAAATGGAGAGAATAATGTCAAGCAAAGTCAGAAGAGAAAGACAAATAATGAATGACTTTACTTATATATGAACTATAGAGAAACAAAAGAAAGGGCCAGACAGAGTCAAACCACTAATAAAACCTTGATATCTGAGTGCAAAACTGAGGCAACCAGGAGGAATGGGTGGGAGATGAGAGGGAGAGGGTAGGGAGTGGACCTAGTGGAATATGGTGGAGAATTATTGTGGCACTTTACAAAAGCATACTTCTGTAGAGACTTGAACCTGCAACTGCCAAAGCAGATATGATAGGGGTGCTGTGGTGAAACTGGGGGACTGTGGTCACAGCATGGTAACGCTGCATTAGGAGGGCAGTCATTTTGCCTTGGTGGGACTCAGAGAAGGGAAAGCAAGGTTTCTTGCAAGACAGAGAGAGGGAATTTAAGAATGTGACTGGAGAGTGATGGAGAGAAAGCTGGAGAAGGGAGAGAGCAGAGGGGCAGCAAAGAGGCTGGAGGCCTCAGAACATACCATGTATAGCAGCAGGGCAGGGAAGGAAGCCACTCTGTGGGTTTTCACGCCCAGCCTGGGCCAGTGAGGAGCCCAGGAAAGTATGTTGAAGAAACTTGTGACCTATGTAAGCTGACTTGGAAACTTGCTTTAACTTAGAAACTGCAAAACTTGAGGATTTTCTGGAGATCTGAAGAGAATTTGTAGTACTACTGTTTTTATTGTGAGACATCTGAAGTGATTGTTGCTGCTGTTACAAGTGAATCTTGGTGATTTGGACTGAAAGAAACCTGGAGCTGCACCTTTTGGGGGAGAATCAACAATGCCATCTTGGTTTCTTCATTTGGCTTGAAGGTGGGGCAGCTGCCATTTTGTGGATGTACATGACTGAAGGACTCACATGTAGCTTTTTGGACTAGAGACTGAACTGTGCGGTAAGATAATCAAAGGTGTCCCTTGTATGCTCAGTGACTCTTGTCTATTATGTCTTCTTAGAAGTGAATAAATCTGGTCTTGCTCCTTTTTAAGACAGTGTGGACTTGCTACTGCTCACGCAGGCTGGAACAAACCTAATGAGAGTCTGAACTTAAAGGGCCAGCTCCTCCTTTGTTATTTTAGATAAATACGCTGTTTTGTTTGTTTTCTTACCTGATTTCAGTTACAATGATGTAAACCACTATACCTCAATAAACATAATGGGGATGGGGGGGAATCCTTTCTGCGGGGATACTGATGCTGATGATTGTTAAGTCTTGAGCATCTAGTGGCCTCTACTGATGCCAGAAAGAATCTATCCAACACTAGCCAACAGAAAATAAAAAGCAAAATTTCATAAATGAAAATAGAAAACTAGTTCCTATTGCCATAGACACCCTGACACTACCAAGAGATAAACAGGGGTCAGCTAGAAGAAAGAGTTTTCTAGGATATGACACCTGAACCAAGTATTAAGCCCTTCATTAGCTAAGATGTAAAATGGCAAAATTACCAAATATGCCATTGAAGCAAGGATAAGCACCATAGTCTAAAAGGTGAGGGCGGTTCCAGACAAGGCTTGATATGGGGGTCCAAACAATACAATCATGACTCTTTATTTTCAGTTCTAAGCTCTGCTTGTTTTCTGTGGGCTTTATTATCAAGTCAATTCTACATAGAGAAGAGCCATGGCCTTTGGGTTCAGGTGGACACAGTGGCCATTGAACTGGTGACCCCCACAGCAGGAGGAGCTCTGGAAAGGGGGAGCAGTGGCAGGAAGAGCAGAGGAAATCGCTCAGAAAGGGGGAGCAGAAGTTCCTGTCCTACATTGCCAGTGACCAACAGTTAATCCTGCATCAGAATGCATGTACTCCTAACCATGGCAGAAGCTATGAGGAAAAGGAAGTTCTAGGAATCACTCTGGAAGCAGGTTAGAAGGAACTATTATTTTGATTGACACATCTTTCTCTTTAGCTGCAATAGAGAAAGCAACCTCTGTAGCCTCTGTAGCCACCTCTATCCTGCTATAAGCATAAACCAGACCAAATGCTAAGCTGATGACATTTAACTGTCACAATACAATTATTTCCTCTTCTTGTTATCATAACACTCCCTTTGTCACAAGATTTGGATTTCTTGCTGTTGCCCAGAATTCTACAGCTGAGTCATGAAAAGTAACAGACTGAAAAACAATACTTTCTTGATTTTCACATTTTTAAGTTGAATGTAAGCATCAAACTGTAAAGGTTGAGATTATATAAAATGTAGCTCTGTAATTAAACAAAACTCCCAACTAAGCTGATCTCATACCTTCTCTGCTATGTGTTGATAGTATCCTTTATGATGCCAGGAATGAAACCTGTAAGATGAGAGATCAAGGAAATGACTCTTCATAAAGTCAAATCAAATGTAGAGAGAAGGAAAAAATAAAATAGTTCTTTATGTCCTCTCCTGCCACAGCACCAGTGCTGGAAGGACATAATCATTCCCCTAGGCATCCTTACCCCTTGTCTGGAAATTGGACTTTCACTGCTCCTAGCCACCAGAACCAAGAGATTGATCAGTCAGTGCTTCTAGAAAGCTGGGACCTCAATCCAGACACTTGATGGAAACTTGGTGGTGCCTTTATTCACCTGTGATTAATACAAGGGCTCCCTTGTATCTTTTAGGGAACATAGAACTTTCAACAACGAGATTTTGAAGCTGGCAAGAAACTTCCAAATGTGTGATAAATTAGTGACTATTGCCAAACACAAGAGGGTCTTGTCACCAATTCTTCCTTCGTTTTAGATGTTTTATACACTTTTCAGGTAAATAAAGAGAGAATATTTTTTGCCCTCCAAATAAAAGACAAACAATAGTAAGAGAAGTGAAGCTAGTTAATGCTAAGAGTGCTTAAAAAGAAATGTGATTTCCCCTGATTTGGAAAGGCAGCAAAACTTAAAAATCAAAAAGATGGTTTGTAATTTAGTTTTTGAAACATCTGATCCTGTCCATGCCTGTCACTGCCATACTTATGATGTCTCTGCCCAGATAATGCCAAGCTAGCTTAGAGAAGAAACTGGTAAATATTAGATTCTTTTAAGTGAAAAAAAAAATGAATAGTTTAATAAAACTGAGCAGTATGATACAAGAGAATTTGCAACCATTTAGGATACTTATGTATTAAAATTCATAATGTGTCAGAAGACAGCAGTGAGCAAGTCTCCCTGGGAGACAAGTAACAGCGGCTGTTTGAGACTGAAATGCTGACGTATAACTACTCCTCCTGGCCTTGTGCCACAACTGGACTCACCACAGGATGGAGCTACCAGGGCACCATATAGAGGTAGTCTGTCCTAAATAGTCTGAAGCAGAAAAAGGCTTTTGCGCTTTCATTTTTTCCTTCTACAATACCAAAACACTCTACTCAATGTGAAGATTTACTGCATTAGCAGATAGTGAGAGGATAGGCTGCCACTGCAATGAAGCAGGAAGATGACAAGAGGCACCTGAGTGCCCCTCTGTGCAATGCCTGCTGCAAGGCAATAGGATTTCCCACCCCCTGCATTTTTTGCTTTCACAGTCCAGCATTTTTTGCTTTCACAGTCCAGTCCAATGGAATGATTAAAACATTAGAAAATATGAGCCTTTGTCAGCCATCACTGTTGAGTAATGATCACTTTAGTCTTGAAGGAGTCTGTACTGATAAGGAAATGCACTGCCTGGAAAATGTAATGTTTCATATTCATGCATCTGCAGTCTTGCAAATACTTTCTTGGCACCATCATATTTTGTAAGATTAATTTTCCACTAGATTTACAAAGGAATAAAACTCCTTCTCTATGAAAGTTTGACTTGTATTTTCTGAATAACTTTTGACACTAAATGCTGATGTTATGCCTTAGTTTTCTGCAGGGAAAAAATGATTTTTTTCTTTAGCTGCATATTTTCATTTGGATACTGTATGCTTAACCAAATTTATTTGCCAAAGTGTCTACTGCATATGCATTATACCATACTAAATCTGTTGACCCATTGTAGTTCTCCTTAACAGAGTATGATTAGAATAAAACTCAGGATTCCAGTTCTCCAGCCCATGATGTATAAAAACAGGCTATCAAAAACCTTTCGGGGCACAATTCCAAGCATCTCAGCTGGCAAGTTCTACAGCAGAATGGCATAGACTGTGTCAGGCTTTTTGTCCATTCTTGAATATAGGTTTTCTCCCTCTTTTCAGATTTGAGTCAGAGTAATATGGAAGAAACTTCAGAGTTCTAAGTTGAATGTAGAACTAGAGAGAAAGTTATATATTTACAGGTCCATGAAGATGTTATTTATATATATGGAGGCAGACATATTTACATACAAGTTTTATAGTAACAAGTGTCATAGACAACATAAAAAAATAAAGCTCTGCTCACATTCCTCTCACCTACCCTTCCTTCCACCACCAAATACTTACACACACACACACACACACACACACACACACAGGTATATGTAATGAACATCTAATTCATTATGTATAAGATGGGTGCCAAGAATCTATCTCTCTAGAGTTTCCATTGGCACTAACAATCAACTAGGGGCCCACATCTATTTAATATTTTAAGTCCCTTTCTAGACTTTTGTAGACAGAAAATATGACCTGAGCCTCCAGGGAATTTGAAATATAATTAGACCTTTAAGACAAAACAGAGCAATGAAAGGTGTTTGTTATACGAGCACTATGAATATCAAAATTAAAGTTATAAAAATCTACATTTCAGAAATTCTTGCCTTGATACCTAAAAAAAGAACAAAATGAATCAAAAGGTAGCAAATTAACAGAAGTAATAAAGAATAGAAATCAATGTAATTGAAAGTATAGAATAGCAAAATCAATGAAAACAAAGGTTGGTTCTTTGGAAAGATTATCAGAACTGAAACAGGAGAAATCAGTACAATCCCTACAGAGAGCAAAAGGAGAAATGACTGCTAGGATGTCTGAACACATAAATTTAACAAACTATCACAACTCACCCACTAGGAAATACAAAACTTGATTAACATAAAATTTGACTAGTCCTATAACTAGTGACGATTCTTAAAATTCCCAAAAATGAATTTGCTAGGCCAAAATGGTTTCACAGGTCACTTGTATAAAACATTAGACAAGTGTTACTAATCTTACATAATCCCTTTCAGGAATTATGATAGAAATGAACACTTCCTGATTCACTTTATGGAACTGACATTGTCCTGATACAAAAATCAAATGATAGAACATTTTGAAAAAAAATTGAGACAAATATACTCATACCTATAGGTGCAAGAATCTTTAATAAATGACATCAAATAAAATTTAGCAATAGGAAAAAAAGAGTTGCACACCAACATCGAATGTGATTCAGTCCAGAAATGTAACACTGATTCAATAACTGAAAATCAAATCAATACAATTCACTATATTTATAGGCCCAAAAAAAATTCTCAAGATCCTGTCTATGAGGAAAATAAATTCAAGAAATGCAACACATATTCATGTTTAAAGAGAAAACCTCTCAGTAAGTTGAGAATCTCCTCAACACAATCAAGAAAATAAAACATCCCCACAGCTAACATCCTACCTATTTAATGGTGACTTTCTCCCTGTAATTTGAAGAAGGCAAGAATGTTTGTTGTTATTATTCCTGCCTGTGACTGTACAGGAAGTTCTAGCCTCTACAATAATGAAAAAGAAATAAATGGATATACGATTGGCAAGGAAGAAATAAACTGTCTCTGACTGCAGATGACATGAGTGTGTGAAAAATCCCAAGAAATCAACAAAAAGCAAAATCTTGTTAGACTTAACAAGTGAGTCTGCAAAGTCATAGTCTATGAGATAAATCATAAAAAGTCACTTGTTATTGCTACATACTAACATTGAACACTTAAAGGTTAAAATGCAATAGCATTTGCTATTATTCAATTCCACAAATAAAAACACAGGAAGGTATAAATGTAAAAACATAGGACAGGGCTTGTAAGATGAAAACTACACAATGTTGATGAGGAAAATCAAAGGAGATCTAAAAAACTATCATTACATACTCACCAGATATCTAAAATAAAAACTAGTGACAAAGCCAAATATCTGGTGAGAAGATAGAGAAACTGGAACACTTGGTACATTGCTGGTGATAATGCAAAGTGGTGCAGACATTCTAGAAAGGTCTGGCAGTTTCTTTAAATTCTAAATGTGAAATTACCACACAGTCTACCAAATAGCCTCCTGGCATTTTATTTATCCCATAGAAATGAAAGCCTACACACATATAAACCTGGACAGGAATGTTGGCAGCAGCTTTAATCAAAATAACCCATACTGGAAATAACCCAGATGTTCTCCAACAAGTGAATGGTAAAACAGCGACAGACCTAAACCACACACTACCATGCAGAAATAAAAAGCAATAAACTGTTTAGACATAAAACAATTTAATAAATACCCAGAAAAATCTGCTAAGTGCAGAATCAATCCCAAAAAAGTCCATATATCCCATATATCATAATGTATAATTGGATTTAGGTACCGTTCTTGAAATGACAATCAAGAATGGTGAACAGAACAGTGGTTATCAGGAGCTAAGTGGAGGATGGGGTTTGGAGTTCAGGGAGAGGAGGAGGGGGAGGAATGGATGTGATTATAAACCAGGACAGAACAGGTCCAGAGGATGATGGAAACATCCTCTGAACTGTATTCATGTCATCAACATCCTAGTGTGGTATTGAACTATAATTTTGCAAGATTTTACTATTGGGTGACCTGGGTAAATATAAAATATCTTTGATCTTGACATCTACAATCTCTTAAGGTTTTAATTCAAAATAGAGTGACATGCTTGTGAAATAATATGAATAAAGTTTTGAGCAAGCAAAAAAATTTTTTTTCTAGAAAAAAAAAAAAAAAAAAAAACCTTACCTTTACCAGCCTAGTGGTTGTAGGGTAACACAGTGGAGGAAGGGCAAAGTAGGGGGTGGCTGCCTCACACTTAGAAAATCCCTGCTAAGCAAAGAAAATCAATCAACACTTTGAGAGATGAAATGCTAAGCTCTTGTCTGCTCCCCAAACAGGTGGGAGACTTGAAACAGCTCAAGGACTTTTGGTTCCTGTCTGTGTAATAAGGGCCTGAGATCAGCACTCCCAGCACACTCCCTGCTTTCAGAATACGCAGGACAATGTCTTTGACTGGTGTTAAGTTTCTCAAGAGACTTATTACATGAGGAATTAACTTCCGTGTGGTCTTACAAAACAGTTTGAAGGAAAAGGAAGTTAATTTACACTGGAAACTTCCTGCTTGCTTACGATTTACAAATGGAAAACTAAAGTAGGAATTGTGGTGGAAAGGAAAGGTTTTTATTGCAAAATGGTACGTGGTAGGCTTGGGGTCTGAAGTAAAAACCCCACCACTCACAGACACAGGACCTCAAAGAAATCCTTTTAGGATACAGATTCCCAAGAACACAGACGAATCCAATTATGATCGTGTGGTGTCTCTTGTCATATCAAATTCTTTCATCAATTCATTTATATATTCTGAGTCTAGTTATAATCTTACACACAGCATCTCAATTTGAAAGATGTTGAATGTTTTCATTCCAATGCCAATCCTGCCCTCTAGTGGCTAGAATAGATAGCTGGGTTGACAAAAGAGTTTGACTAATCAGTCAGTGTCATACCCACAGCACCCTCCTCATCAAAAGCAACTTCACCAAAGAATTGTGTTTATTTTTACTACTAGTAATCCATCCTAAAGTATTATGGACTAGCATATTAGAACAGCAATAACAGATAGCTTAACTATCATGTCTACACCTAAGTCTCACTCTGAGTAATACCTAAAGTATGGTTTCAAAAACAGCCAGGAAGATTTATGACAGAATTCCTTTTACATATTTATTTAAATATAGTATTCTTTGTAAATTTGGTGATTTTACTTACAAAAGCATTTTTCTGCCTCCTCAAAGGTAAGTATTTTCAGGGATTTATGTGGAATAAAGAACATACACTTTGTAGGGATTGAGATCTAAGTTCAAATCCCAGGTTGGGGATAATAGGTCACTTGATGTTTTTATATCTTAACTGCTTCTCTTACAAAAATGGGAATGAAAATAAAGTCACCTCACAAAGTGGGCTGGGGGATGTAGGTAATATGTTTGTATATTTATAATATATGTAATGCAAGTTGTGTATAATATATATATGTGTATAATGTTTGTATATATACATATATACACAATTCCTAGCATGTGATAGATGCTTGATAAATCATATAGGCATATAACTACATATAGGTTTGGATTAATTTACACATGCCCAAGAAATCAAGCTACACATGAAATTTCTTTGGAAGGATTATGAATAGTACAAGACAAGTAACAGCCTTTCCTTTGCAATTTATTGACACATACAGGGTCATAAGACTGTCTGTCCAAATGCTAGATCTTTCAGTAGTCCTTTAAATACAGACATTTTCTGTGTTCAGACTGCTGTTCTTAGTCCTTTGCATGGACTATCTTACTTAATCCTACAACTATTCTATAAGAAAATAATATCAAGTTCACACCACTTGTATGTGGTCCAACGGGCCCTTGAATCCATCAGCTTAAGCCATATTGCCTCCCGTAAGCAAGCCCAAGCATGTGGAGAACATCAACTTTGGATTTATGTTAGCACTTCCAGCTTATTTGTAAGAAAACTTAAGTTTATGCTGACCAGATTTTGGAGGATAAAAAAGCGAGCTGTTGTAAAGAGCTAGGTGCAGACTTGTGAGAAATGATGAACGAGAGAGATTAACATAGTTAAAGACTGTGGCCTATTCGAAGCATGGCTGGTAGCAACTTTAAGGTAAATTATTAGACTTTTTATAGGGCTTAGGTAAGGGGAAAGAAGGGTGGCTAAGAGAATGTTTTATGACTAAAATTAACTAGGGAAGATTAATAACTAAAGTAATAAAATTTGGGTAAAACATTAGTTTTTGTGAGATAATGGTGGGGAGGGGATTTATTTACATATTGTTGGCAACTTTTAAGGAATGTTTTTTAAGGGAAACATTGAGCAAATGGAGAAGCTGTTTCTTTGTTTTTTGGACTTTTATTATGTTAGTTTTGTTTTTAGTGTTTTGAAGCCAGATAAGATAGTAAAATGAAGTTGTTTTTCTCTTTTTTTTTTTTTTTTTTTTTTTTTTTTTTTTTTTTTTTTTTTTTTTTTTTTTAACAGTTATGAGTTTTGTTTGGTCTCAGCTGGCAGCCTCTGACAAGCTACTGCCAGTCAAAATATTTTCTAATTAAAAATTCTTTCTACCCACCCACATTTTATCTGCTTTACTATGAGTAAACCAGAAAACTGGACAGGCAAAATGTTCATGTTTGTTCACAACTTTATAGCATGTGGCTTCTAAAACTACTAAACACTATTTTCATACAATAATACTGCAAAACAGGAAAATATCCCCCATTTTATCCACCAGGGGCCAAGACTTAGGAGAGTAGGCCAGAGTCACATAGTAGGAGATAGCAGAGTTCTGGCCCATAAACCTCACTGTGTGATGCCAATCCTATTCTTTCCCCTAGAGCATCTGTCTCTATAGATTAGGCTTCTAGAGATCCCTATTTCAAATTAGAGACTCTCGAAATCTGCTTTCAACAGAGGTTGCAGTTCAAAGTTCAGCCTTGATTATGAGAGAAATGGAAAAAAGTTTGAGGTTGATCAGGCCAAGGTACCAGATTCTCAAGAAGCCAATGCTGCTTTTCCCGTTTCTAGTTCTAAGCCACAGAGGAGACAAGGACTGAGGCTGGCTAGGAAGATGGAAATCCCCACCCACATCTATAAATTCACTGGCACTGATAGGGACAAATCCTCACCTGCCAACTCTCTGAGTCAGTCACTTCATTGAGGACACACATCATGTTTTGCCTTACAACCAGCAGGCAATGGGATTGGTTTTGTATTTTGATATTCTGATAACTGCCAATAAAATCTGATCATCATGAGAGACTCTACCCTGAAGCAAGTTAGGCATCAAGGGTTCACCCTATCTCTGTGTTCCTCAGGACTACACCCAGACCTTTTAACTGTCACATCCTAATACTTCATCTTCAAAGGATATTTTAGATATTGTCAGGTTTAAGATCTTGAAATTGCTATCCTGCACCCTGGAAAAATCTATCAACTAGTTTATTATCTGCACTCAAAACAAAACCATTCTGACTATCATTATTATTCAGGGGTGGGAAGAATACCCTAAAATAAAATTAGCTGCCTGTGCCCGCAGTTACCATGAAGACTTGGGGGAAGGGGAGAAACTTCAGTGACTTCAATTCCAGAGGCAAAGTCACCCTCAAGCATATGGGGACAACCAAAACTACACTTTGCAAAGTTGTCGGGTAAATTGTCCCCTACTAAAACGATAAACAAATCTCTACAAATATATGCAGCTGCAGGCAATTACTCATCCCCATTAAACACTCACTTAAAAGACTTATTCAAACGACCCTGCTGCCTACACCTGTGTGAGGAGAGTAAACAAGTTATAAGGGGAAAGGGCAATATCAAAATAAAAAAAAAAAACTGCTTATAAAAGCATGTAAACGGTCATTTTCAGAATACCAGTATTACCTAATCAAGGCATCAAATAACTGTTCTCATCACTAAGCAGCCTGGGTTACTCCCATGATGAGTATTTTATTGCTTCTGTTGCTAAATATTGTCAGTTTGCAACAGCAATACTAGTCCCATGCTACTCTTTAAAAATAGCATAAAATTAGTGATTTGAAAGAGATGTTAGGGCCCGATCATCAATTCCTGCTTCCAACCAGGGACTAAAGAATGTATGCTTCAACTTCAAGGTTGTAGAAAGCAACCAAAAATCTGTGCAAAGCATAAACAAGAGAAATGGAGCACGGCAGCACACCATCCATGATCTGATTTTCACCACAAATATATAACTCATTAGCATCACTTTCAAAGTTGAGAAGTGAGGTAATCTGTCCATAATAACCTAACCAAACAGGGCTGGAGACCCAAGTCAACACTGAGTCAGCCCCTCTCTCAAGGGCCTGTTGAACCACATGGACTCTCAAAGTTAACTTTCCTGGACTCACCTGAAGATTTTTTATTTTTTTAATGACAACCATCTAGATCTAACCTGAAGGAATTGATTTAATAGGATTCAGGTACATCCTGAACAGTGTGACTTTTTTCTTTGACTTCCCAGGTAATTTTCATGTGCACCCAAGTTTGCAAACTACTCATATTAAAATAAACCACAAAGGTATATCCCTTTTCATATGACTGCTGGAAATGGGACTAGGTTAGCCTACAGCTGCACAGGTCCAGTAAGAAAGCCATGCCGAGCTGGAACTCAGATCTGTCACTTCTAGTCTTCTACTTTTGCAAAATTAACCTCTTTAACCTTAGTTTTCTTATCTGTTAAATGGAAACTTGGGAGTGTCCTTATGATGATTAATTTAAATTTGATTATATAAGAGTAGATTAGGCAGGTGACTAACAGTAAGTATTGCAAATATGTTACTGTATTCTATCATCATCTTTGAAATAGTACCTATTTTATTATTTTAGTGATTTCACTAACCTTAGATAAGAAAATTAAAGTAGAATTAAAATTTAGATAAGAAGCTATGCATAAAATTTTGTAAAATCCATAACCATGTCAGGTATTAACCACTAGCTTTTGTGAAATAATTTACATCTCATTTAAGACTCTTCACATCTCTATAAGATATTACCCCACATTATAAGTGAAAATCAAACCTGAGATACCAAATATCTTTCATAATGTCAGTCTCCAAGTAGCAGAACCAGAATTTGAATTAACTACAATAGGTAAATGATTTTTTCAGGGTTTTTACCCTTCTGTCATTAGCCTCTATGACCAGCACCTGTGGTATTTATTGTGCCCTCCCTATGATTGTATACAGTAGGTATGCACATGAGTAAGTGAGCTCACCTGGGCCTAGGAGATAGAGATAAAATGGCAATATCACCTGGGGAAGGAGTAGAGTGAGCAGGTGAGGAGAAAGGAGAGAGAAATTGAGAGAGAAACATAAGTGGTATGCCTTCATTGTTTGTTATTAAAAGTTCTACAAAGATAATTTCAGGGTTCTGACAGTCTTTGTCTGCTACAACCAATGATGAACCTACTCAAATTGGGATGTGCACAGACAACTACCAAAATGGTTCAGTACAACTACCAAAATGTTCAGCTTCAAGTCAAATGACACTTCATACACAGTCTGAGACTGGTATTTTCTCAGAGTACACATTTTACTAAGAGTTTTATTTCAACATTAGACTTCTTAAGAACTAAAAAGACACTTCTCCAAAGAGGAAATACAAATGGCCAACAGGCACATGAAAAAATGCTCCACATGATTAGCAATCAGGGAAATGCAAATCAAAACTACAATGAGATACCATCTCATTGAAGAGTGAATAAGAATGGCCCACATCAAAAAAACAGACAACAAGAAGTCCTGGCGAGGATGTGGAGAGAAAGGAACACTCTTAAACTTGTCCAGTCACTATGGAAAGCTGTTTGGAGGACACTCAAATTAATGAAAACAGAACTACCATTCAACCCAGCAATCACTCTTCTGGGAATATACCCAAAGGAGACCTCAGTACTTATATAAAGGGACACCTATACTCGGATATTCATTGAAGCATTATTTATAATCACAAGGACATGGAAACAACCCAAATGTCCCAAAACAGATAAATGGATGAAAAAGATGTGGGATATATACACAGTGGAATATTACTCATCCATTAAAAATGACAAATTTGATGAATTCGAGATAACATGGATGGAACTAGAGGAAATCATTAGCAGGAACAAGTCAGAAAGACAGAAACCAAATGGTTTCACTAATTATGGGATATAGAAAAACCAAACAAAAGGCCATGAGGAAAAGTTAAAACAAGCTAACCACCAAATCAAGGTGCACAACCAGGGGAAGGAGGATGGGTGGAAGAGGTCAGGGAGGAGAGGTAGTGGGTGAACCCCAGGGAATACAAATACATGAAATTTATATATAAATAAATTATTTAAAAATAAATAAATAAATATGCTGAGATAACTGACAAAAAAACCATAGACTTCTTATACTAAACTATTTTGAGTTATCTTTGGATAACTAGTTCTCAATACAAGAGAAAACATTCATCTTGTTCCTTGTTGATACAGTAAAAAGTTTTAGCCCAGTGTGATGGGTCACTCAATTCAAATATTTCTTAGTGTATGGATTTGCGTTTAGGAAACAGACAGCAGAGTTTTCAGCAATGAGTAAGTTCATAAAAAAGTATTTGCTTCCAATTCTGCAGGAAGTTTTGGGAAAGAAATTTCAAAGATAATACAACTAACTACAGAAACTGAAAGTGATTGAACCTCTTTGGATGAAAAGGTCAATTTGTTTTCAGTTCAAGTTTCTGATTTTATTATAGTAACTTCAAATGTCTAGACTAGTTCTAAGAAAGCATGAACAAGACCTTGGGAAATGTCCAGTGATGTGGGTTACAGGAAAGAAACATTTTTTTTTTACTTTGGATTCTAGATATTTCAAAGGTCCCAATTTTTTTTCAATGATTTTTTTTATTTTACTGTATTTTTTAATTGAGGAACATCAGTTTACAGTGCTGTATATGTTACTATGCCAAACCTACCACCAGACACCAGAGAATAAATCACTCCACCAAGAGTAAATTTTCCCCCTTGCATAAAGATGAAGTCATCTGATAAGGGGGGGTTGTGTGTGCATGTCCATGTGCCTGTGCGTGTGTATAGAGAGAGCAAGGAAATAGCCTCTCCCAGAGAGGTTATCCTGGAGCTTTATTGATCCTCTCAATTTTTCTTTCTCCCCAAATCATATAACTATATTCTTACCAATCCTATAAGCTTTATAAAATTTATAGGGTTTTTAAAAATAATCTCAGAAAATTATCACTAAGTATATAGACATGAAATACAAGGAAAGAAAAAATTTAAACCAAAATAGGCAGCAAGTAGAAATTTTGAAGACTATTAAAGCTAAAAGAAATACTTTTTCTTTGGAGATGAAGATCACCTCATCCAATTCACCCCTCTGTCCCATGAGTTGAACAAACTGAAGCCAAAGATATTAAAAGGCTTGTGTACAGTCTCAAAACCAGCAGAATGAAGACTAGAAATCATACAAAACATATCCTTGGGCAATTAGGGCAGGGTCCACAACAATTTTTTATCTGGCCCAAACATTAAGAACAGGATAACTCCTCAGATCTAACCTTTTTTAAGTGACCATAAAAATATCTTATAAGAGAAAAAACACTAAATCCAAAAAAAAATGTTAAACTGCTAGAAATGAGTATGTCTATATTCCTAGAATTAGAAAATTAATAGGTTTCCAGGTCTTAGAAAGGAATGGAAACCACTTACTTTTCTCACCTACCTTACAAATAAGGAATCTATGGGTTAAGTCCACATCTTCACTCATGAATTCATTTCTACAAATATCACTGAACCTCTACTATGTGGTAGGGATTCTCCTAAATTCTGTGATATGAAGATAAATAAGACAAGGTCTCTCTATTCACTTTTTCAGGGTAGTAAGTATTCTTAAATTATCATCCAATTTAAATGAAAGTAATTTTCATGACTAAATATGCATTTCTGGTCTTAATAGATTTTAATATAGATATCTACTTGTCGGGAGCTGCAAGCTGAGACCGACTAGGACTCAGGCTAGAAATGAGAAACACTTCATTCCACTCTTATCTCTCTTCAGAACACTGAAGACAGAATGCCATGATTGATCTCTGGTGAGCAGCAGTGTCTCCATCCTTCCAATATTAACCTTATGTGACATGCCTTAAGAGATAACAGCAAGTTAATAAGTGAGTCTCCTGCCCCCAGGTATCCCACAGGAACTAATATTTTACCTAATCTGATTTTGCCTAACCACTTCTTCCCCTTGTTTGACTAACTATAAACCATTGCTTTCACTCTTTAAATAGGCTAGTAAATGTAATAAATGTGCCTGGATGATGCATACTTTCATTCATCCCCAGCCTTTTTGGCAGAGTCAATCTCTCTCATTATCCTTCCTCATGGCCTGCACCCAGCTCTTTACACCTACTGAGAATCTCATACCTACTCTTGTTCATTATTTTCTTTTTAGTAGCACGGGCATTAACCCTACTCTATACACATGTGCAATGCTATTAAAATATAAAAATTACTATGGGAGCCCATCTCAGAGATGAGAAACTTGTAATCTAAACCTTTTACAAGTTAAGCTCTCTGCCCCCCGCAGGAGGAACAAACTGGGAGCTGACCTGAAATCAGGGGACCCTAGGGGCATAGCTCCCTGAACCCCAGGTATAGGAGTGCTGAAGTCATGAATTATCCTGATTCCCTAAAAATGATTGCTTAGGAATGTTTAGTAGTATCTAATGATAATCTATTTTCTGTTAAGATATTGATTTCTGTCTTTCAATGATATTGCCCTCACGCGCTCAATGATATTGCCCTCACGCGCTCATTACTGTCTCTCACTGAGATAATGCACTCACGTACTCATGAGATGCCCCTCCTCATGGAATGTTAAAGTAGCTCGTTTAAACAATATAAAAAGCGACCTGAAAACCTAAAATAAATCAGCAGATTTCATTGCTCACTGAATTCGTGTCTGTGATCATCATTCGCCTGCCTGAGTTTTTCCTGTCTACCTGAAGCCTGCACTTAGCGGTCTTCTTTGCATAGCCGGTCCGTGACAAATTACTATAGTGTATTTTGTATAGTATGAATTAGAGTACAGTATAGTGAAGTTATAAGTATACAGTGTAAATATAGCATAAAAATTAGTGACATCTATTTGCTCAACTATATTAAATAATGCTTCCTGAAATGAATATAATGAGGACATAAAGCAGATAGGGAATTACAAAAGCAATCTGGAGGGAAAGAAAGGAATTAAAGATATTTAGAAGCATAAATTAAAAAGGAAGAAAAAATTAGGGGCAGAAAAGGCAGGTGTGACATTAAAATTAAACCAAAAAGAGCTGATAATAAGATCACTGATTGCTTGCTATAACTAACCCAGAGCTGACTTTTATCCCCCTGATTTCTTCTTTGGTGAAATTGAGGAGAATTTGCACTAAAATGATAATCCATGGCTCATTTGAAAATGTATCTGACTTAATTAGCAGAGGATGACAGAAAGGATAATGATGCACTGAATGTGGACTCTCAGTTTCTAATCATTTTCAGGATGATTTGTCTCAGTTTGGTTGATGAGACTGACAAGCTATGAAGTGAAAGTAGTGACAGAATAAAAATGTGTTTTTCCACTAGTGTTTGATAAAGACTTAGAGCTGCAGATATAGATTTTTCATGAATTTACATTTCAATACCCATACATAATTCTTTCTGCCTTGGATAGCCTAAATAGTCTATTGTTTCTCTTTTTTTTTTTTCCAAAAAATATTAGCATTACTTACTCTTTGGTTTTGCATATTTATTTTTCCTTTGCAGCATGAACCTGTGTGTTCCACCCTACAGATGACTCTTGCAGGAACTAACGGGGCAATTTTTAAATTTTTCTAAAACAAAAGAACTTTACACTAAATTAACCATATCCTAATTACAGGTGAACATCTTCAAGGGAATTATCAACCAAGAACGTGAAGGCTCCTTTTGAGTTTCCTAATGCTTGTCTTAGCTCAGACTGCTGTCATAAAGCACAATAGATGGGACAGCTTCAATGGCATTTATGTCTCACATCTGAAGTAAGGCATTCAAGATCAAAATGTCACTATGACTGGGTTCTGGTGAGGACTATTCCTTGCTTGCAGGAAGCTCCCTGCTCTGTGGCTCTCACAAAGGAGAGAGAGAGAGTTCTATAGTATCTCCCTCCTCTTTCAAGGACACTAACGCTATCCTGGGGCTCTCCCTCGTGACCTCATCTAAACTTAGTGATCCCCTGTAGTACAAACATAGGCCTGGCAGGGCAAAGCAGAGCCAGGGCATCTTGGGAGGCAGGCAAGTCCCTCAGCCCCCCCAGGAATCTTCTCACTAATTCTCTGGGCTCTCTCTTGCATTCTCTTGGTGATATTCTCACCATACTCTTCATGCTCCTTTTTCCTCTCCTGGGATGATGCTGCCCTTTTACCTCCTCTTCCTAGGCCCGGGTGAACTCACTCACACACGCACACACCCACTGGGTCCAGGTATGCATAATCATGGGAAGGGTACAATACCACAGAGGACTATCATAGAGGCCAATAGTAGAAGAGTAAAAACCCTGATAGTTCACTTACTCTACAACTCCTGAGCTTACCAGAGCACAGTTCCAGCAGTCAGGGGTTGAGGTAGTGTGGAAGGAGTCGACCAATAGAAATGAGGCATGCAGACTTCAGGAGTACAGGGGAGGTCTGATTTTATTGTGTGCAGGCAAAGTTTTTATAATTTTTTTCTAGGTAAGCAGAATGCATTTTTTTGTGGTTTAGCAAGCACATGCAGTGAGGAAAATAAGGAACTAAGTTTCATTTATTTAGATATAGTCAGTTTCAATAGGAAGAAAAAGTAGACATTGTTCTTCATTCCACTAGATAGATCACTGTACACTAAGCAAAATTTCTAAGGTTAGTGCGGTTAATATTTTAATAATAGTTAAGGACAACTGCCATTTATTACATCCATGGCACACTTTTTATTAGTTTTGGGGGTTGAGCTGAATAATTGCTATTTTGCTCATTTTTTATTTTTCACAACATCCTTTGAGCACTTCATGGTCATTTCTTACATACTGAGGTCCCCAATGTTTTTATAATATTTATTTTACTGCTTAATTAGAACATGTTTTGTTCCATGAGTCATGACACATCAGGTGAGGCCAGATCTTTTGATCTGCTCCCCTGAAGAGAGTGAATAATACTTAACCCATTTGTTGTTGAAGCATTTACGGGAATCTCACCATTTTGTTCAGAGGGTTTTTAAGAATATTAACTATGAACTTAGTCACAGGAACTGATTTATTTATTTACATTTGATTCAGCCAGGTGCACAACAGAGACTACAAACCCTGTTAAGGTAAACAGGCCAATAAACAATTCAATTACCCCTAACCAGGAAGAGAGGCCACAGCATGTTTCCAAGAACAGCCTGCCTTGCAGGAATTCCCTTAGACAGAGCCTTGCTCATGCCCAGGCACAGAAGAGGTTGTGGCACAAACCCCTATCTCCAGATGCCATCATATTGGAATTAAGACTTCAACATACAATTTACAGAGGGATGTAACCATTTTACAATTTGCAACAGGGCTGAATTATTAGTACTCAAGGAGCCCACAGTGATGGGAGATACTGACTTTTGCCTGTGGGGCCACAAACTGGAGCAACTCAACAAGAACAACCAGGCCAAACCAGACTATGAAACACAACTAAGAGAACTACATATGAGAAAACTAGTACGATAGTATTTAAAACAAGTATAACAATATACAGACTGACAGAACATATGATAAAATTAGCAGAATAAAGGCTGAACACATAAAACAAGGACAAGATAGTTTTAAAAACTTGAAAAATTGTATTGGAAGGTATGCATTGAAATGTAAACTCAAAAGAAGGAATTAGTGTCAAAGGGTACAAAATTAAACAACTTAGTAAAGTGAAAGACTGACTAAGAGAACTCTTGCAAAAAAGACATAGATAAAGAGAAAGGGTAAAGATAAAAGTAGAAGTGTCCAAAAAAGAGAATGGGGAGAAATTGTGTGAATGACCAATGAAACTTTTCAGAACTAAAGGTAGACCTGGGATCCCACATAGAGGTCTGCAAAGGCAAAGTCATTTCAGAGACTTGTTATGATCAACATTCTTAAAAAGACAAAGGCCTCTGAAAGGAATGAGGAAAGCATATCTTAAAAAAAAAAAAAAACTTGATGTGTCAGATGTCTCAGCTGCATTGAATACACGAATATAATGCACTATTATCTTTAACTGCAGAGCAGATCATTAACCCTGGAATATTATATTCTACTATGCCAGCATTTAAACATGAAGAAACAATAAAGACATTTTTAGACTTAAGAACTGTCAGAAAATATACCAACATAGAGCCTGCTTCTACAGAAAGAAATGAAATGAATGCAGAAGGAAACAGACAAGGGAAGTAAGCAGAAATGTATACATTTTGTTGATTTAAATCAGGTGGGTTGTCTCCTTCTGGGTATATTACATAGGTCAAATGTAATAAACTTTTTCAATCTGTGAAAGATGTCTCATAAACAATTTTGGATTAACATATTTGTGATATATAGCAACATATTTGTGATATATAGTTGTAATCAGCAGACCTTTTCTAACTAGGAAATTTATTGAAATCAGAAGAGACAAGTGCTAAAAATTTTTTCTGTAAAAAAAATGTGATGCCAAGAACTCTTTCTCCTCATCCATTGGATAATACCAACTATTTCAACCAAATCCTTTGTTCAATTCTGAAATGACAAAATAAGGAAATAAAGGAAGCATGGGAAGCAAAGGGAAAAAGTATACATTTCATGGTTTAAATAAAAAAGAGGAGCAAGAGAAGAAAGATGGGGGCTCTAGACTGGGAGAAGGAAGGAGATAGAAATGCGATTCAAATAAGGAGTATTGAAGACAGTGGAAAAAGAAGAAATTAACCCATAACAATGGCGGAAGGACCTTAAAGGAATAACAATAAGCTGGAAACAAGAGGTGGGACAGAACACAATAGGCTTGTGAGTATGATCCAGTCCTGTCCTGACTTGGTATGAAGGAAAGAGAGATGAGAATAAGTGCATATGCATTTTATAAGCTGATAGGAGTTATGACATTATTTAGAAATAAGAAATAACAAAAATTAAAATTAAACCTCAATTCCCTAACCTATACCAAAAAAATTTTTTAAAGCAAAGCAAATAAGAAACAGATCATACTCAGTTATTTTTGTTTATTAGTCTTTAAATGTGGTAATATTGAATCACTTTTCTCTTAAGATGAACATAATGTTAAAAAATGGCTATATTTATTCATGCAATAGAAGGTGTTCATATATGAAAGAACCCTGGAATTATATTTTTGTAGCATTATTATCTGGTTTTTATATCAAAGTTAATCGATCCCAGCACAATGATTCAAGAAACTCTTCTTCTTTTACTATGTTCTGGAGAAACTTAGAAATAGTAGAGTCTACTTATGTTTTGAATAACCCATGAAGCCCTTTGTGCCAGCAAATTTTGCGGGGGAAGGAGTATTTTCATTTCAAGACAGCCTGTCCCATTTAAATCTTCACACACAGCCTTACCTTCTTACATTGTGTCTTCCAATCCAACTTGTATTAATCACAGTGAATGTTGCTTTTTATCTCTCTTACTACTGACACCCACTTATCTTTAATGTATCAGTCTGCTTTTGCTGCTTTTCTAAAAGCTTTCTTGATCCTCCCACAAGAGGTCCTGCCTGAACCTCTGTGCACTGGATTGAGTCAACTCCTGCAAATACCCATTTTCCATTTACCTGTCTCCTGATTCTCAACTTGACACATTTTCACAGTTTTCTTAGTTCAAAACCCACGCAGGGAACACTGTTCCTATGAGAGCACCCTGGGTCTCCTGTGTTTTCTTTTTGTCCCAGTTTTCTTGAGAAATAACTTACAAGCATCAGGTAAGTTTAAAAGTATATAGCATAATGATTTGATTTAGTTGTTTTGTGATTGCTTACCACAAGAGATTCAGCTGATATCCATCTTTTTATCTTGATAAGCCATAAGCAATAAAAACAATAAAAGGAAAAGAAAGAAGAAAAAAGGAAAGTAAATTGGTGAGAACTTTTAGGATTTACTCTCCAAACATTGGGTACCCTATGATGGTAAGAGAAGGTCTTAGTGTTGCCACAGTTAAAAAAGAAACCAGTTAATTTTAAAAAATCACTACCACATTCATAAGCAAGATTGAAGCAGAGGAAAATAAGAACTGATGAAAATTGGCTTAAAGAGAGAGAAAACGTTACTACAGCCTGATTTTATGCTTTTCTTTTTGGCAGATGGTCTCCCTTGTTGTACGCATCTCCCTGACCACAAGACTTTGGGGCACTCGTGAGACCTCAGAACTCAGAAAAGGACATTTTTCAAAGAAATTAATACATAAGATGCAGACAGAGTTTCTCAAATTAACAGAACCCAGCTCCTGCAGGGTGATCCACTGATAGCCTGACAGAGTGCCTCAGGCATTCTTTGGTCAACATCCTAGTTGACTTAACCTGTTCATATGGCCCCTCCACCATCCCCCACCTCAAGCCTGTGAATACTACTGTCAGAATCCTAGTCAAGTACTGGTACTCATGTGAACCACTGGACTAGGAGTGGATGAGAGGAACTGGTAGAAGGGCACTGGGCTGAAGCCAGACCTGGAACCAGACATGAAGTTATATCCCAGCTACACTCATCACTAAATTTGGTACTTTGGGCCAGTCATGTTAGTGCTCTGCCTTACTTTCTGCCTATAAAATCAGTGTCCCCATCAAGCTCACAGAGATTCCCACCATGACGGAGATAAAATGAGATTTCTATGTAAAATATTTCATAAACTGAACAATTATACACATTTATTAAGTGAGCAAAGAACTGTTGGCTGGCCTTATAAAGGGCTGTAGTAGTTCATGAACAGCTTGTACCATTAAATGTATTCAGTAGAGGAGATAATTTTCTAAATGACAGTCTTCTGGCTTGAAAGGTTTATAACATTCCCATCACTAAAAATTGTGCTGACTTCTAGAAAAGGGACCAAACATTTTCCATCTACTTATTATGTGTGTGTGAGATGTATGAATGTGTATATATAAATCACATAAATATCACATATATATATCACTGAGTCAAAAATTTAACTTATACAACTCAAATGCACAAGATGGACAAATCATTATTTTGGTTTTTAGGGTTTTTTTCTTTTTTTGTTTTTGTTTTCTTGAGACTAGTTCTTGCTATTTTTCCCTGTGGAACTGCAAGCTCAACTTGCCAGTGGTACCACAGACTCAAACAATCCCCAGCCTCAGCTTCCCAGGTAGCTAGTATTATAGGCACATGCCACCACACCCAGCTATTTTGGGGGACTAGGTCTTTCTGTGTTGCCCCGGATGGGACTGGAACCTCGATCCCCAGACCCCACGGGGACTCCATAAGTTGTTGCTTACAGGCATGCGCCACTGTACCTGGTAAATTGTTATTTTGGTAAACAATCATTGTAATCTTTCTTTAAGTCCCTAACCAGTTTGCAATCCACTTTAGACATAACCTGATCTAGTAATTCACGTGGTCTCTAAAAAGCAACAATCACAGCCCCAGGCTCCTCCACCTACTCCCTTGCCTCTTTGCTAACTTGGCCTCCAGGTGTATGACTGGGCTTAGCTATGGGAGTCCTTCCAGACACTGAGGACAAGGGTCCACCCCTGAGGCTGTCGGCACTGGTTCACTGGGCCTCTGGAACAATGGTCCTTGTCAGCCTAGCTGTTCCGGGTCCCAGTGACCTTCCTTACTGAAGATGCTATCATCAGACTCATTCTTCTGGCTCAGTTGATGCCTCTGTGCTGATCTCTTCTGGTCTGCTTTCAACAGGACACAGCATGTTACTGAACACACACTGGCTACACATCAACTCTTAAGTCCACGGCTTCTCCAGTTAATAGCTTCCTGACTAGGAATTAGGGGAACTCATGAAAGTTCATCTGCCAGCTTCTCCACACTTGTAATCTAGCACATGACTGTGTGCCAAGAAAACAAGGGGCACTCAGTCCCTCCTTATTCTCTAGCATCAGCCTCACCGACCCAGTCTACCTGGGTTTTTCCAAGTCTAAGGCTAGAAGAGGAAAAATAAGCATACAAGTAAGTTACCCTTATCACCTCCCTTTTTATCTCTATTCTCCCACATGCTTACTGGATCAGGCTCCCAATTCTGCTGCCAATTCCTCCCTCCCTACAGAGGACCTGAAGGCGTGAAAGAGTAAGACATCTTCCTATTGTTTAGAAGGGACTTATCTGTGATCTGTGATCAGTCTCATCTGTTGATTTTCTTATCAGATGGAGGGGAACTGAAGCATCCTTTTCAATGCCATGTTACAACTTGCCAACTTACTACTGTCTTACTGCATGACCTGATTTTGAATATCAAAATCTGGGTATGTCTTTGTTCTTTCCCTTAAGATTCCTTCTGAAATTTATTCTGTTCACCAGTATATCCCCCATGCTGCCCCCAGATGACTCCCAGGGGGGAGGATGAGAGAGGGGGAGGGTGAACTAGAGCTTCTATTTAGAAGGGGGAAAAAAAGGAACTCCAGGCCCAAACCTAGCATTTCACCCCTGCATCCCTACAAGTACCGAGGTGCCAGTGCTGTGAGGTGCATGTCAGTCAGGTGTGCCTGCTGCCTGGTGGTGACTTTCAGAGTCAGTGTTGCTGTGAGACAGCTCAGGCTCTGGGCTCAAGTAGTAAGACTGGGCAGTAACTGGCACCAAATCTGGAGACTCTCAGACAAATTCTTTAAGTGAATTGTTCCAATTGCTTCTTTCTGGAAAAAACCACCTAGATCTTAGTAACTCTTGCTTTATAGGCATAGTTTCTCCATTTTATCTTTTTTGCAGATGATAGGAAATCAACATCAACCTGATTAGTATTAGGAGGATGTGAATGAACAGTGCTGGAGATAAAAACAGACAGATTCCTCCTGCACCTTACATACTAAATTTTGTAATTTCATTTTCTACCTTTATGTGTGGAATTATAGAGCTTATCAACACCATGTGATTAGACCTCCTCAAAAACCCACACTTCTAGCTTTGCTGATTGCTATGACTCATCCTGTTCATGCAACATGGACTATGTTCTTGTCAAATATCTGGGAGCCCTAGATGTTAAAAGCCTGTGACCCAGGGTGTAACACTGCCATGGATTCCTGCTGATCTCAGGGGGTGATGGTATCTCTTCTAGCTTCCAAGGGAAAATCTAAGAAGGTGTAAAAATCATTTGGAGGGGGGGGGAGGTGGAAGGTGCTATCTGATCTGGAAAGCCAAGCTGGGTTAAGAGGTAGTAGGCAGGGGGTAGTGACAGAACTATGAGCAAATGGCATTTACATCTGTGTGCATTAGGATTATTTTTAAAACACCTACTAAGGTATTTGCCCTTCGCAGTATTGCACTTGGTTTTTGCCCCAGAGAAGACAACAAAAAAGACCATCAGGTGCAGAATGAAATGTAAGGATAATCACTGTTGAACAAGAAGAGATAAAGGGAAACTGGAAGGCCTGCTGTGACGGAAGTAGTTATAGCAGAAAAAGAAAGGTGGCCTGTGAGAAGTGAGATGCATTGCAACTGTCAGCTACAACTTACAAAAAATAAAGTAGGAAAACCCATCGACTTCACGTTAAGGCATGTTCCAGAATTAATTTTATGGATAATAAAGCATTTCATCTTCATTTTTAACTCTTATATCATTTTTTTCAATAGGTTATAAATAGAAAATGGAAGAGAGGTGCTATGTATCAATTTCTCCTTAAATCCCAATAAATATCAGTAAAGGGTCTTTGTGTGCAGACTGCTAACAATTCTCCTGAAGCACAGATTTGATTAAATTCTAACATCTTAAATAATGATAGGGATAAAATGCTCTGTTGGATCTGATTAGGGATCATCGTCAGCCTTCACAGCAAATGTAAAGAAATGAAATGAAACTGCACAGTTGCATGGAAGGTAAAATTGAGAATAGTATGAGAGATGAAGCAATGGAAGAAAACTCCTTGGCTGTATAAATAAGACTTTTCTTGCAGGAATTCAGAGCCATTAAACCAAAACCAGACTTCTGGCCTTCCTCCCAAGCAAAAGCAGTATAAGAGGATGAAAGAGATCAATTGTGAAAAGGAAGAGCATACATAACCATCCAAAAGTTATATAGGAGAGAAGTCAGATCATAAAACAAGCCATGGACATTCACAATGCTAACAGAAGGAGTTAACATCTCCTAAAAGAAAAGGTTAAGGGTGAAATACTACCATCCTTAGGGCTGGGAGCCTGTTATCAGGAAGAATGAGTATAAATGTTGAGTGGGTAAAACCAATATAAGCCCACAGTTTCACTCTCTTTTTCTTTCCTAGGGAGGGATAGAGCAAAGCAAGATTTGCATAGGTTAATATCTCAGACAAAAACCATCTTCTTAAGACTCCCCAATGTCACGCAGTGCTGTTTGTCTGCCTGTGTGGTTGCTGAGATTGTTTCCCTTCTGTTCTTACTCCCTAGTATCTAGAACATGACACAATTAAGTATCTAACCAGCCCTTGACAGTTTCTGCTCCAGTTCATAAGATGACATTATGACAACACTCTTCAGTGGGGTTATAGGCTGACCTCATATACATGGTTGCAGGGCGCAAAACTTATGCATGTCAAAGCTTCTAAAAACATATCCTTATGGCAGAGCATCCTGGAAAACTCTGTCTCCATAACAAAACTGCTTCCTTCAAACTCAAAGAATCTAAAGCCACAGAGGCATCCAAGATCCAAATTTCAAATAACATCTGCCTTTCTGCTCTCAATTCTAACAAAGGCAAATATAAAAGCTAAGAAGAGAGACACCACCAGAACCCAATCGTGTTGGTATCTGATCTTAGACTTCAGCTTCTAGCACTGTGAGAAAATTAATGTTTAATATTTAAGTCATGCCCCCACCCCTCAAGTACTACTAAGCAAAAGAGTAATATAATTTATGGAAGTGAGAAATCTGGGCTTTTTCATAGGGTTAGAGTTCCCTAAGAGTAGAACGAAGTCTTGTTTCTCATATGTGACATATGTCCCAGAATAAATAGGATATTAATAATCTATAAAAAATTAAAGTGAAATTTCCTACAAATCCTGCCAGAGATAGAAAGAGAAAGACAGAGCAGAGATATTTTCTTTTCTATTAAATAATTACTATCAAAAAAATATGTTGGTGAGCATGTCAAAAAGGAATCCTTGTACTCTTTAATTGGAATAAATGGTGCAACCATTAAGGGACAATATGAAAAATACTCAAGAAATTAAAAATGGATTTACCACATGATCCAGAGATCTCACTTCTGAGTAGACACAGGAAAACTGAAGGCAAGATTTAAAAGAGATATTTACACACACCCATATCACAGTAGCACTATGCACAACAGTCAAGGCATACAGTAAGCTAACAATCCATCAATGAATATAAGAATTAACAAAATGTAGAACATAAGAACAGAATATTATTCATGTTAAAAAGGAAGCAAATCCTGCAGGTGCTATAGTATGAATCCCCTTTATACCACTCTAAATTGTACATTTACAATTGGTCAAAATGATAATTTTTTTACCACAAAAAAGAAAGTACCCTCAGCTTCATGTCTAAGTTGTCACCTATCTATTGGTTTTGATATTCTATGTACCCACACATAAAATCTTCTAATTTAGTCCAATCCAGCCCTATCAATAAAACATCTTGAGTCATTATCAAAGAAATAGCTCAGCTAGTTATTATGTTGAATTAACCAAAATCTGGCCTCTGGCATGTGAAGGTGCTTTATGGTTTAATACAGTATATATTTTTAAAAAAACAATTATTAGTTGTATACTTATGGCTAGAAACTCTGCCAGATATTACAATTAAACGCACTGGGTATAGAGTGAATCCGTTTTCCCTTTTCCTGAGAATCAGAAACTAGAGTTTTCTCTATAGTGTCTGGGATTCTAACCTGGAATGAAAGCAATTTCTATGAGCTTTAATGAATTAAATAAATAGTTAAAAGGTTTGAGAGGCACAATCTGAGGAGAATCCAAACACAACAGCCATTTGACAAGAAAGGGCAGATTAAGAAAAGCAAATGGATCCCAAAGATGCAGATTAGATGAAGAAGTTTGAGCTCTCTCTAAACTCTTGTGCAAGGTCAAATGACTATGTTATATTCTCATCAATCCACAAACTCCTTTTTTTCTTTCATAACATTTATCTCACTGACAAATGCATATCAAAGGTAAATACTTGACTTGAACACAATATTCTAACCATGATCTTACCTGAAGGAGAAGGAGGACCCCTTGACTCATATCACAGATGAGGAAACTTCAACCAAAAGAAATTGTCCAGGATCATCATCAAGGTCAGTAAGTGTAAAATCTGCATCCTCCACCACTTCTCCACTCCTTGCCCCCAAATTAGCAATGGGATGAAACCCACATCTACATGCAGAATCATCTCCATTCGGGAGACTGGAATCAGTGATGTGTTAATGCAGGCTATTAAGTGGAAATTGTCAACTTGCTATTCTGTTAGGGTTTCTTTTAACCATTTTTAAAAAATGTAACTACCCAAGGAGAAAGCATAAGAAAAGGAACAACCAAAAATTTCTCACCCATTTATGAAAACAAAAAATCAAGATAGGCTCTGTTCTGACCAATTCATGTTCTGATCCAGTTTTATCATCTTTCATCTTTCATAAAATTTTGAACACTGCTGAAGATTCAATGAGCTTGCTATTTTATACTGTTTTAAGTTTTGTACATAGAATGTAGGAAATTATAGTTTAAAAACTAGAGAGGGAGAAGTTTCCAAACACCATAGTCAACATTATCAGGCCATAGCCTGATAATCATCAAAATCGCCAAAAATCATTTGCCAAAGTTTGAATCCCACTTTTAGTAGTTCTTTGCTCTGTGATCCTGAGAAAATTCCTAAAGTCCTTTGTACTTTCATTTTTCATTTATGAAGTAGGTATAATAATGCTATCCACTTCATGGCATCAGTGGGAAGATTAAATGGGTCAGTGTATGTAAATGTCTAGTCCCATGCTCGGATATAAGAAGTGCTCTATAAATGTCATCCTTATTTTCCTAGTAGTCACCAGATTAATTAAATCTGGTTTGACTTAAACCTCAGTACTTGACAACAGCATGATCCAACCTCATAAAGTGAAGTTTACCCATATGAAAATGTCAGAAATCATTGTCACTCCAGAATAAAAGAGATGATCCAGATTAAGCATTTTGCTTAGTGTCTGGGATGTGACAATGGCTCAGCTTTCAGTTTTTCATTCATTCAATGAACTTCTTTGGAAGGTGTTCTGTTTAATGCATTGGGTAAGAATATATGACTCAGTTTCCTGCTCTGAGGTCTTATTCCTTCTTACTATATTAACCATGCATTCACCATTGTGACATGAAAGAGAGCCAACAGAGTAGATGACAGAGTGGGGGCAAAGGACAAAAGACAGACTTTGCAGAAGGAATGACAAGTAAACTGAATATGAAAGAATGGGTAGGACTTTGAAAAACAGAAAAGAGGTGAGGGATGGATAATTGCCTTATTTGACAGTTGAAGAAACTGTGTGTTCGAGTACTGAAGTCACTTTTTCCAGAGTCCTCAAGTAGCAGGAAATGATGCCCAGACATGAACACAGGCAGCTCACCTCAGAGCCCAATTCCACTCTTGTTTCCTGCCAACGTCTCCAGGAGTCTTCATCTATTCCTCTTTTGGAGTGAGATTTAAAGAATAAAATTTTAATCATTAAATAATCCAGATTAACCTACAAAAACTGCCCTTTCTGACCCAGTCAATAGCCTCCTGTCCATGATTATAAACTCATCTAGCTTTCTTACCCTGAGAGATGAGTCCCCAGCACATGCCAACCCTATGAGGTCCATGAGGTTAAGCAAAAAGAAAAGGAGAAAGAAAAAAAAGGACAGTCATTGCCTCTAGAGAGCAAGAGACCCACTGGCCTGCAACTTTAACCTTGGCCCAGTCTCTTCATTTCAGGTATCTGTGGATCTACTGTTTATAGTGAATACTGAACCTTTCAGGAGTGGGGCAAGGAAGATAGAGACCTCAGGCCCACCCACTTCAAGTGACCTTAGGAGATTTATTTCATCTTAAGGTTTTCTTCCCTGGGTGAGAATAGTGACATTTACTATATATTTCTCACACACTAAGGCCCAGGTTTATTAAAGTTTATATTTATCTGAGAGAGACACTAAAACCTTTAAGGAAAAACAATCTGGTGTTTATTGATATTGAGTGACACTCATGATCCAGTGGGGACCGCTAGTCACCACAGCATGACACTTTTCTGTGCTAACTCACTGTAAACCACCTTAACCACCCAGGCTGATAGTCTGTCTTCACCTTCCCTGTGGGGATTACATTAATATATTTTCCATCGATTTCAGCTCTCTCAAGTAGTTTTCTTCTCATAACCTCTTCCAAGTTATGTGTCATAAGAACCCTCCAATGATACCAGCAGTTGTTAGATTTTCCAAAAGAATTCAGAAACAGTTCAAGCTTTTCACAAAGATGATGCTGAAAATAAAAATGGAAGTCCCTGCCTCTCCCAAAGCAGAAGCCAGTACAAAAGCTTTGAAGGTCAAGAAAATAGTGCTGGTAGATATCCACAGTCACAAGAAAAAGAAGATCTGCATTCAAGTTCTGGAGGCAAAAGACAACACAACACCAAAGGCAACCTAAATATCCTCAGGAGAGCACTCCCAAGCTGGACCCCTATGCCATCATCAGGTTCCCCCTGACTACTGATTACCCATGAAGAAGCTAGAAGAAAACACACTTGTATTCATTGTTGATGTCAAGGCCAACAAACACTGGATTAAACTGTTTGTGAAAAAGCTCTATGGCATTGACATGGCCAAGATAAGCCCCCAATCAGACCTGATGGAATGACGGCATGTATTTGGGTAGATCCTGACTGTGATGCTTTGAATGTTGCCAACAGATTGGGGTGATCTAAACTGAGTCCAGTTGACTAATTCTAAATATAATATTTTTCACCCTAAAAAAAATCTTATAGAATTAATAGCTCCCACTTTTGGGATATTTATTATCCCATATCCCATGCATGTTGCCACATGCTTGAGCCACCACAATTCATCCACACAGCAACTCTGGAAGGTATATTATTGCTTAGATTTTATAAAGAAAGTGGAGTTGAGAATGGTGAAGAAACTTGTCACTGAGGCCATTAGAGTCACAGAACCACTAAGTGGTAGAGTTGGCATTTGAAAAAGGCTAATTCCAATCTCCTGCCATCCCTCTACCACATACTTTGGCACAATGACCAGCTCACAAAACCCCTGACTATTCCAGAAGCAGGAAATGAAGGGGTTGGGAGGAACTGATAAAACTGAGTAGACTTCTCCAAGGCATAAACTGTTAATATTTATGAGATAAAATTAATAATCAGGATGCATAAACCTAAAGTTGGACTTACCCATTAGAAGATAGAGGTTTTTAGCTTGAGACAGGGTCTATTCTGGTCACATGATGTGGTGTCCCCAAGTCTCTGAATCCTCTCCATAAAATGGAGCTATCACTACCTAGTTCAGAAGGTTGTTAATAGTCCATAAATTATTTAATATAAAACACAGTAAATTCTTGAGATATGCTAATCCTGCAGCCCCTGTAACTTGCCCCAACACTCTCTTCTCCCCCCATTTCCCAGTCTCCACAAGGTGAGCACCCAACAACAAAAGAAGCTCACCCCAACTAAATGTGCAATATCTCCTGGACAAGGTTTCTCTTTTGCAAGCTCTCTTTTGGCAATTTTATTACTCATTGAAGAAAAAAAAAACATTTTGAATAAAAATCTACCCTTAGTCAATATATATTTTTATGTCATTCCATTTTCTACACAAGTTTCAATCACATGTGGGAGACAAAATGGATGTAATATCCTTTCAAATAAGATTTCCTTCTTTCCATCTTCCCTCCGGGCACAGTTCCCAGAAAAAGTCTTCATACCTCATAAAAATCACTGGCTTTATTATTAAGAGTTTAGTGCTGGTTAGTCTGTCTCTGTCCCAAAAGGTCTGGCTGTTGTAGGTTTTTTCCCCCAAAATGCTCTAAAGGAGACTGACAATAGAAAAATAAGTAAACCTCTATAGAAAAGCTTATCTTTAAGTCTTATCACCTTTAAGACATAGCATATTGGACACATATATAATATGCCATACTTGATAAGCAGAAAAGCAGCTATATGAAAAGGAAATGGTAATTATGTGATTTGAAACAGAAATGAGCTAATACTAAGATGGTAATCACTTTGCAATATGTAAGTACATCTAACCAACACAATGCACATCTTAAACTTAGGATGGTTTGTGGTAATTACATCTCAATAAAGTGGGTAGAAAAGAAGTACATGTGACTGAACAGTCACAATCAAATAGTTTGAATTATATCATCCAAGACAACAAAATTCATTTTCTAATTTGTATGAAATTATGATGAATTTTCCTTGGATATTTTTATATTTTTAATTTTCCCAAGTACTTTTCACTACTTGCTGATTCACTCACACATGCTCATCTCCTAGCATATCCTCCCATATTTCTAACAAGACAATTTCATGGTATCCCAACTGATGCCTGAAGAAGATGCTAGTCCTTTGTGGGTAGATGTCACATAATTCATTTTGGCTCCTGGTTCTTGCACGTAATGGATGCTCAATAAATATTTAAAATCAGTTGAACCACAACATAGTCATCACTTTAATATCAAACAGAGCCTATAATATTACTGGGATTTTGAGCAGACTTCATACAGTTCAGTCATTTTACTGAGTTGGTGGATTGTTAACTCCTTTAAGGCAAGCATGGCACTTTACAGAGAACACAATCTACAACGAAACATCCCCTGAATATTCAATGGGGTAGAAATTAAATTGAACATTCCATGTAATGAACAATTGGTTAGAATGCAGCAAGCAGCCCAGGGTCCTTACCATTATTATGGAAAATAGTTGTTAATTCTTGCAATACAGAGATCAAGCAATAACTCACTGAATGTGTGGATGGGTTCTTTTCCTCACTCTAATAAGGAAAATTTTCATTATATATGGGGTTTCTCCTAGTTAGGAAAGGTCACAATACAAAGATAACAATATCTTCTTCATCGCGCTGTTCAGACATAGATGACATATGTAAATTGTTTAGCTTAATGATTAGTGTATTTCAACAAAGAGCTATGTGATAATGATGATAACCATGATGGTGAAAGTGATATTTAGAGTTTCACTGGCAAGAGAATTTAGTGTAGGACTTCTTTTTCTATGCTCCATGCTCAAAATGAAGCAGTTAGCCAAAAAGAGGTGTAGTGATAATCCTAACTCATTTGTTCTACCACTGATCTACAACCACATTTCTCTGGGACTTAGTTTCACCATCCTTTCTGTAATATAGCAGTTATAGAAAGTTTAAAAAAATCTTTCTTTCTCATAGAATTAAAGATGTCAACTAGCTTATTCTTCCAAGTCAGAGAACATCATGACTCTAAGAAGAAAATGGATACCAAGTATCTTTGGAAAGGTCCAAACACTGAATAAAAATCCTGGCTCAGTTAAAATGTACACATTTTGCTTCGCCCCACTTGGAATCTACAGTTTTGGTATTATCTACAAAATCCTTTTCCTTAGACAATAGAAGCATTCCAAATTTAATCACTTCCTATTGGAAGGGGCTTAAAATGAAGCTGGCCTATCAATAGAAATGGTCAAATCCTCCCAGTGTCTCCCAACAGTTTCCCAATGTCTGGGAGTGTGGGGCTTGCCTCATGAATATAATAAAGTTCTCACTTCTATTTCCTTAAAATGTGCTGTCTGAACACCAAGCTTTCAAGGACACTGGGAAGGGCGTGCTCAGACCATGGATGGAAGGCAATACTTCTCAGCACATTTTAATGGGTCTGTATTTCTAATATGTTCTCTATGTCCTTCCTTTGCCTTTCACTATCACTAGCAAATCCTCCAAAGGCCTTTTGGGCTGTTCATAATTCAGCTTGTCCTCATTCAATTTTATTCTATCTTAGAAAATAAATAATAGTCGATTATAGTCATTCCTATCAGAAGAGTTTATATCAGAAGGGACACTTAGAGTTTTGTCATTTTGATCATAATCTGAAGTATTTTTAGCTTATTCTCCTTTTAGGATCAAAATGATATAAAAGATTTTTTTAATAAATCCCATGATTCCATTGAACATTTTTTTAAAAACCTGGTTTCCTAATACCTACAAATAAATTTGTAGATTATTCACCAGCCACCCTCTCAAATGGCACTACATTCTTTTTTTTAGATTGACTTTAGGAAATGTTAGAGGATAAGGTGAATTGTGGACTCCAAAGTACAGAGGCTCAGAAGAAAACTGCAGGTTGTATGATTTCTTATCAGCATTCAAAATAATCTTCATCATTTTGTCAAACAGGTGTGAGGGCTTCACAGGCAAAATTTCCAAACAAAATTCAGACCTTAATAGGTGCTCATTGTGTTCAGTCATGAGATTAAACCCAGCATGTAATTCTTCCTTACTAAAGAAGTCTTTGCTAAAAGTCCTTGATGTGATAGTCCCTTTGTCAAACCAATTGATACATGGATTCTAAGAACAGAGTTCTAGAGTTAGAACTCTATTATTCTAACATTTGTAAAACAAACTCTGGAAGAAATATTAGTCACATTCTCTTCTAGACTTTATTCTACTAGATGAATGAAGCCAGAAGAACCAAGAATTTTCTGCAGATTATCATGAAAATGAATCTCTCATACAAAATCTAGTTAACCAGTCAACCTGCCACCACCTCACCCCCAGCCTTCCACAGCTTGCTTTCCTGAAACACAGCCAGGTTCTGCCCACTGAGGAAACCTGTGTTCATTTCTCCTCCTCCAATTTTATCTTTCTGCTTTCAAAAAAATACTTTTTTCTTGAGATTTTATTTCATCTTTCCTTCAACCTTAAGTCACTATCCTTTTATCAAATGTCTTATGAGCAAGATATTTGCTGGAATCTGAAGGAAACAAAAGTCCTGAGAGATAAAAGGAAGACTTATTAGACATCAAAGAGAACCTCACCCCCTTACTCTCACTTCAGGGAAAGAGAGAGAATACTATATATAAGGATGACTTGATGTAGGTCAAACAACCTATATCAGACTCCTTGTGCCGCACAACCTCCTGAGAACTCCTCCACACTCAGCTTCCCTTAGTTTGCTGCATTTCCATGGAGCTTCTGGACAAAAACTCTTGCCATCTAGCAAAGGGCAGAGAGAGTGCCCATGGTAGAGTCACCAGAGCCACATTCAGCTTCAGTTTGGGGGGGTTTATTTTTTAATTTTCTGTCATTCTTTTTGTTGTTGTTTGCTATTTGATTGGGGGGGGGGTGTTTGTGTGGAATTTTTTTGTAGTTTTGGGATTTTCGTTTATTTATTCCTTTGTTTTATTTTTTTCATTGTTATATTTGAAGACCAGCTTTTTGGGCATGCAGCTTGTGTAGACACAGCAGATCCCACACTCCAAAGCCAATCGTCTCACTTGTCATCCAAAATCAAGCCAGGGTTCGGACTGAGTTTACCAAAGACTGAGTTTTAATGCCGGGAACTCCAGTGGGAGAAGCTGCTCCCAGTGCAGGGTCCTGAAGTGCTGGCACTGCTACGCGGCACCGGCACAACTAGGGAACTAAGGACACTGACTGCCGAAGCCTGTCAAGATACCCCAACCAAAAAGATTTATACAACAAACCCTAGACACACTACTAAATAAATCCACATGCTCGGGGGCACTGAGAAACATTTAAAACCCATCAGTCTAAAAGAGAAAGAACGAAAAAAGATAGACAATACAACAGAAATCGCATATACGCACACATCCACTGGCTAAAAAGGAACTTGTCCACCAAAATAGCCAACAGAAACAGGATATATCCACCACAGCAGCAAAAGCACAAAGGCAAAAATAACCACAACTTGGTCAGCTTCACCATACCATCTAATTCTAGAACAGTAGTAAATCAATATGTAGAGCAAACCTGAAGGGAAAACACAGGAAGGAGGAAGACTACTCAAGCAAGCTCTAACAAAAATAACTCACCACCAAAGGATAAACAATCTCCAGAAACCAACATGGAAGAAATGTTATATATGTCAGACAAAGAAATCAGAATCTATTTGTTAAAAGCACTAAAAAGGCAAGGGAAGATGGGGATAAAAAGGGAAAGCAAGAGGTCAGAAACTTTCAGTGAGCTAAGAGTAGAAAAATATGAAAAGAATGCAGCAAAATGAGCAATATCATTCATGAACAGAAGAATGAGATTGAAACTTTAAATAAGAAGCTGAATGAGAAAGTTTCTAAGAGGAGCAATAGAAGAACTCAAAAATGGGGAGGGGGGGTAAAGCCAGGAAAGCAGATTAGAAGAAATAGAAGAATGAATTAGCACACTAGAGAAATAAGAGGTAGAGAGGATGAAGAAGGAAAAAGAGAGAAAAACAAAGAAGACAGAAGAAAAAATCAGAGATCTGTCAGATACCCTAAAGAAAACAAATATAAGAGTAATTGGAATCCCAGAAGGAGAAAAGAAAGACATAGTATCTGAAAGACTTGTCAATGAAGTAATGGAAGAGAATTTCCCAAATCTGAAGAAATGAAAATAGACATACAGGAAGCAAAAAGTACATCAAACGACTTTAATGAAAGAAGAAACACAGCAAGATACATCATAGTAAAACTTTCAAGAGTCAAAGATAAAGAAAAAATTATGAGAATATCAAGTGAAACAGATAACCTACAAAGGAAAACCCACTAGACTGAACTCAGATTTCTCAGAAGAGACACTCCATGCAAGGAGAGAATGGGGCCATATCTTCAAAACACTGCAAGACAAAAAAGTGCCTGCCAAGAATACTCTACCCAGAAAAACTGTCCTTTCTTTTTGAAGGAAAAATTAGAACCTTCTCAGACAAAGCCTCCAGAAATTTGCTACCTCCAAATCCCTACTCTAAGAATTTCTGCAAGAAGCCCTAAGACCGAAACCTGCAGAAGAATAAAAATTAGGAATAATTTAAAAAACAACAAGAAGAAACTAAAACAGAACCTCAAATGACCACCAGGAACCCAAAGTTAGAACCTCAAGCATCAATAATTACCCTACATGTCAATGGACTAAACACAACAGTCAAAAGACACAGAGTTGCAGACTGATTAAAAGACAGAACCCAACATTCTGCTGCCTCCAAGAAACATATCTGATCCCAAAAGATAAGCACAGATTGAAGGTAAAGGATGGAAAACAATTTTACAAGCAAATGGCAGGGGTAAACGGCAAAAAAGGCAGGGGTAGTCATTCTTATAGCAGACAAAGCAGATTTCAAAATAAATAAAGTGACAAAGGATAAAGAAGGTCACTACCTAGTGGTCCAAGTGTCAACTCATCAAAAAGATATAACAATTATCAACATACACTCACCAAATAATGGAGCACCAAGATTTTAAGACAGCTACTAAGAGAACTGAAAACAAATATTGGTGAAAACACATATGTAGGAGACTTTAACACCCCACTCTCAACAAAGGACAGATCAAAAAAAAACAAAAGCTACATAAGGACACAAAAGCCTTAAAAGAAGACCTAGACAAAATGGACCTAATAGATATCTACAGGACACTACACCCACAAGGAAAAGAATACACCTTCTTCTCAAATGCACATGGATCATTCTCTAAAATTGACCACATACTAGGCCACAGGCAAACTTGAATAAATACACAAAGATTAAAATAATACCAACTTTCTTCTCAGTTCATAAAGGCATCAAACTAGAAATCAAGAATGAAAAGAAAGCAAGAAGAGCATCCACTGAACAATATGTTACTAAATGAAGAATGGGTAATTCAAGAAATTAAAGAAGAAATTAAAACCTACTTCGAAACAAACGACAATGAAGACACAGCATTCCAAAATGTCTGGGATGCAGCAAAAGCATATCTAAGAGGAAGGTTCATAGCAATACAGGCCCATATCAAAAAGCAAGAAAATAACCAAAGAAATAACCTTATCTCCCAAATTGAAAAATTAGAAAAAGAGCACCAAAAAAACAAAATACAGCAGAAGAAAAGAAATAATAAAAATAAAAGAAATAAATAGCCAAGAAACCAAAAAGTCTATCCAGAAGATCAACAAAACCAAAAGCTGTTTCTTTGAAAAAAATAAATAAAATTGATATACCCCTTGCAAAGCTCACAAAGGAGAGAAGAGAGAAAAGTCAAATAAACAGGATTACAAATGAGAGAGGAGAAGTTACAACAGACACAAAAGAAATCCAAAACATAATAAGAGATTACTATTAACAACTATATGGAAATAAATACAACAACCTGGATGAGATGGACAGATTCTTAGAAAGACATAACTACTCAAAATTGAACAAAGAAGATATAGAGAACTTAACTAAACCAATTACAAGCAGCAAAATACAAGCAGTCATCAAAACTCTACCTAAAGAGCCCAGGACCAGATGGCTTTATTAATGAATTCTACCAGGCATTCAAAGATGAAATAATGCCTGCACTACTAAAACTTTTCCAAAAGATTGACAAAGAAGGAAAACTGCCAAACACATTCTATATAGCAAATATCACATTCATACCAAAACCAAATAAGGACCGCACCAAGAAAGAAAACTATAGACCAGTAAACATCCGAGCACAGGTGTCCTTTACTGGTCTATAGTTTTCTTTCTTGGTGCTGTCCTTATTTGGTTTTGGTATGAACATGGATGTATTTAGAAGAAATCATATTAGCAGAAACAAACCATAAAGAAAAAGACAGAAACCAAATGGTTTCACTAATATATAGGATATAGTGAAAAAAAATAAATAAAAGCCTTGAGGAAAAGTCAAAACAAGCTAAGCACCAAACTGAAGTGTACAACTTTGAGCAGGAGGGAAAGGGGGGAAAGGGAGGGGACAATGGGGGGGGGCAAATCCTTAATTTATATATAAATAAAAAAAGTTTTAAAAAGAAAACTATAGACCAATTTCCCTAGTGAACACAGACAAAATTTAAATTAAAATCCTGGCAAATCAAATCCAACGATGCATAAAAAGCATTATTCACCATGACCAAGTGGAATTTATCCCAGGGGCACAAGGATGGGTCAACATCCAGAAATCAATTAACATAATACACCACATAAACAAAGAGAAAAACAAAAACCATACAATCATATCAATAGACGCAGAGAAAACATTCAACAAAGTCCAGCATCTATTTAAGATAAAAACCCTTGAAAAATTGGGGATTAAAGGAACATACCTCAACATAATAAAAGCAATCTATGACAAGCCTACAGCAAACATCATTCTAAATGGGGAAAAACTAAAATCATTCCAATTAAGATCTGGAACAAGGCAAGGTGCCACTCTCCCCACTACTTTTTAACATTCCACTGGAAGTTCTAGGTAGGCCAATAAGGAAAGAGAAAGACAGAAAAGGAATACAAATAGGAAAAGAGGAACTGAAGCTATCATTATACGCAGATGACATGATTCTCTATATAGAGAACCCAAAAAATTCCACAGAAAAACTACCTGAAATAATAAACCAGTTCAGGCCGGGCACAGTGGCTCATGCTTGTAAGCTTCAGCCTATGAAGCGGCCGGGGCTAGGGATCGCGGTTCGAGTCCTGCCTGGGGCCCATAGTGAGACCTAGTTCCAAAAAAAATAGCTGGGCGTGGTGGCACGTGCCTGTAATCCCAGCTACCTGGGAAGTTGAGACTGGGGATTGCTTGAGTCCGTGGTACCCCGGGCAACGAGAGCCTGTAGTTCCACGGGCAAAAATAGCGAGACCTAGTCTCAAAATAATAATAATAATAATAATAAACCAGTTCAGTAAGGTAGCTGGATACAAAATCAACACACAGAAGTCTGTAGCTTTCATATATGCAAAAAAGCCAAAAACAAGAAGAAGAAATTTTTAAAAAGCCATCCCATTTACCAAAAACAATTAAATACCTGGGAATAAACCTAACAAAACACGTGAAAGATCTATACCAAGAACACTTCAAAACACTGCTAAAAGAGATAGAAGACATAAGTAAATGGAAAAACATTCCCTGCTCACGGATTAACATCAGTTTTTTAGTTGAATCAACATCATCAAAATGGCCATCCTTCCAAAGCAATCTACAGATTCAATGTAATCCTTATAAAAATTCCAATGACATTCTTTAAAGAGATAGAAAAAAATTACAGCAGTTCATATGGAATCACAAAAGACCTTGAATATCAAAAAGCCTCCTGGCCGAAAAAAGAGAGAATGGAGGCCTAACTATTCCAGACCTCAAGTTATACTACAAAGCCATAATAATTAAAACAGCATGGTACTGGTATAACAACAGGAAATCAGACCAATAATACAGAAATGAGTGCTCAGAAATAAAACATATATAGTCAAGTAATCTTTGACAGAGGAGGGAAAATTTGCATTGGAACAAAGATAGCCTCTTCATAAATTGTGCTGAGAAAATTGGACTAAGACCTGCAAAAAAAATGGACTAAGACAACATCCTCACACCTTGTACAAAAACTAACTCAAAATGGATAAAAGATTTAAATGTCAGATCTGAAATGATAACATACATAGAAGAAAACTTGGGAAAAACCCTCCATGAAGTATAATTCAGAAATCCCTTTCTAGAAACATCTACAGATGGCAAAATAATGAAGGAAAATATAAACAGATGGGACTACATCAAGCTAAAAAGCAATAGAGACAACAGAAAAACCTAGAAGAAGCCCAACTGAATGTGAAAAAAATTTGCCCACCACAAGAGTGATAAGGGTTTAATAAAGAGGATCCACAAGGAACTTACACAACTAAACAAAAGCAAAACAAGAAGCCCAATCAAAAAAATGGAGAGAACTAAAAAGACATTTCTCCAAAGAGGAAATACAAATGGCCAACAGGCACATGAAAAACTACTCAACATCACTAGAAATAAGGGAAATACAAATCAAAACCACAATGAGTTACCACCTCACACCAGTAAGAATGACCCACAGGCAACAAGAAGTACTGGCAAGGATGTGGAGAGAAGGGAACACTGCTGGTGGGAATGTAAACTGGTCCAACCTCTATGGAAAGTTGTGTGGAGGGCCCTCAAATTAATGAAAATGGAACTACCATATGACCCAGCAATTGCTCTCTTGGGAATCTACCTAAAAGAGACCTCAATGTGGGTACAAAGGGACACCTGTGCTTGGATGGTTTTCTCAGCACTATTTATAATTGCAAGGATATGGAAGCAACCAAAATATCCCAAAACAGATGACTATATGAAAAAAATGTGGTATACATACACAATGGAATATTACTCATCAATTAAAAATGACAAATTGGATGATTTTATGACAACATGATGGACTTAGAAGAAATCATATTAGCAGAAACATTTAAGTCTTTTAAGACAGAAACCAACTGGTTTCACTGTTATATGGGGCATGGGAAAGATAAACAAAAAATCCTCAAAGAAAAGTCAAAACAAGTCAACAACCAAATTAAAGTACACAACTCGGGGTGGGGGTGGAGGTGGACAGGGTGGAACGGTCGTGGGGGGTGAACTCGAGATCATAAAAATGTGAAATTTACATATAAACAATTTAATATTTTTTAAAAATCAAACCAGGACACTTTCCCTCCTGTAATGTTCATTTTGCACCTAATACTCTCTTTAGCAGGTTCTGGTCACTCTGCATGCTTTCTTGTTCTCCTGGTTGCCACCACCACATTCATTCGTTACTCCTTCATCATTGCCACACTTCTAAAGTGGCTGCTGAATGCTTGTTTTGGCGCTGGTTCTCCACTGCTTAGCTAATGACAATGTTGTCATTTTTCATATGCTTTTCAGAATCACTAAGGAGAAACAAAATTTAGAAACAACTTTTGTTAAGTTACAAACAATGCAAAGGGCAGAGCACCCATGTTCCAGGCTACTTGTTTCATGACTGGGGAAGAATGAAAAAAATAATAATAATCTCTCACTCCCATGCCTGACTATAAAGTAGGGAAGAACAGGCTCTCCTTGGTTAGCTGGTCTTTCTGCAGCCTAGCAGAGTGACATCCAGTTCACAAGGCCCATTACTTCCAAAGAGAACTTTCTCCAAGGATAAGATGCCATGAAAAAACAGGAGCAAGCAAGTAAGATCCAGTCACAAGACAGGGATCTTTATTGTGAGAGTTGTGAGAGTTGAGAGATTCCTCGTCAAAGCATACCCCATTATTGGTTTCATTTGAAAGAAAAAACCTGGTGCCTAAAGGGGTGAACATTGCAAGACTCACACAGTTAGCAAGGAAAAGACCCAAATTCCATTTTGCTGAAGTCAACACATCCACTCTGGACCTCCTTGCTATACCCCTATCTATGAATTCAATCTCTAGTTAGGTTTACTGTCCCCTCCCACTGTTCCCAAAAGAATCTTCAGCTGTTGTGTAAATAAGTAGATACAAGTGGAAACAAGGAGCTCTACTCAGCAGCTTCAGATAGCAAATGCAAATATGCACTTTGGGAGAGAAGTGGAGGCAGAGCCACTTATTACTGCCTTGTGAGCCACAGCATGGTCTTTCTCCTTCCCAGGGAGCTGCAATCAGGGAAAGGGTTATATGGAACATAGGCTAAAGGAAAGGCATGTGGTGTGAGGTCACAGCACAGAAAAAGCTGAGGGAAGAGTGGGAACCTGGGAACAAGCCACCCCCAAAGGGGGTGATATTCAACAGACGCCATGAGCAGCTTAGTTTCATGAAGAAACTAAGAGTGCTACAATTATTAGGAAAATGTCTTGTGAAGTTTTGTGTTAAATGTGTGCCTTCTAAAGAAACCTGAGGTTTAAATATATATATTATTCTTCATGTCTTCTGAAGTCAGATTGCTATTCCTGTGAAGCAGTATCAATGAATACTGGGCTGCATGAGAATATGCAATTTATTTCAGTTACACAGAGAACAAATCAGCACTTTGCCAACATCCTGCATCTTTAGAAATAACTTTTGGTATGATCAGTAGAATAACTTTTGGTATGATTCCTCCTTCCCATGAGTTCTGCCTCTAGTCATAACTCCAGTAGATACTACGTACATTCTGTCCAAAGAAATAATTTTTGAAAAGAAAAATTGGACATTCCAATTTTTAAAAAGCTCTTTAGATAAAAGGAATTTCCCATGAAACATAGCCATCAACCTGGAGAGTAGAAAATAAACCATAGACACAATGACTAAAGATGTTCCTACATATGTTAAAAATAAAGGTTGAGAATGGAGACCCAGCAGAGATGTGGCTTTCCCTAACAGGTGTCTAGATTTCTGATGAACATTTTAGACCCTGCAGGACTCTGGGAGCATATGTGTGTGTTCAGAGATAATTAGTCATCATTTAGTGGACCATTGTGCCAATTTTTCACCTTAGCGAGGTCTCAGGTTAAGAGTACATTAAATTATATTTGCTCTTGGAGGCTGGCTTCCTGATCTACAAAGCAGAGTAATGAAATAGCAATATATCATATCAGGGGATGAAATTAAGGAGGCTATTTTCACCTTAGCAGGGAACACTTCACCTAGTAAACAACCCAAAAAAAAAAAAAAAGTGCTAAAATGGCAAAGGAAAAAGCTTGATATTAACTCCCAATGGGCTGAAAAGATGATTACCTTTGCTAATAAAAAATGGGTTTTCTGCCAGGCACGGTGGCTCGTGCTTGTAAGCTTCAGCCCGTGAAGCGGCTGGGGCTAGGGATCGTGGTTCGAGTCCCGCCTGGGGCCCGTAGCGAGACCTAGTTCCAAAAAATAGCTGGGCATGGTGGTGCGCACCTGTAATCCCAGCTGCCTGGGAAGCTGAGGCTGGGGATTGCTTGAGTCTGTGGTACCCTGGGCAACGAGAGCCTGCGGTTCCACAGGCAAAAATAGCGAGACCTAGTCTCAAAAAAAAAAAATGGGTTTTCTAGACAGTTTTGAGAAAGTTATTGTTTGACCTCCAGTCTGGCTCCAAGAAGAGTTGTGCAAGGCAAGGGGAGCATCAGACTATAGACTAGGACAGAAGCTACTCAAAGTGAAACTGATCCTCAAGTAGACAAAGAATTCCCATCACTTTCACTCTATTACCAAGCCCTTCTTTGCTTAGGACACTAATGATAAGTTAAATGCAGTCATGAAAATATTCAGGACACTGCAGAGTAAATAATTCAATGTTCTAATTATTCTTTCTTTTTGAAATTGCCTTCACATAAAGTTAACCATTAATTGCTTTCAAGTTTATAGCTCAGTGGTATTTAGGGTATTTAAATGTTATATGATCATCACCTCTTTCTAGATTCAACACACTTTCATCTGTCTATTATAAAGTCCTTTTAGGAAGTTACTCCCCATTCCCTCCTACTCCAAATCCTTTGCAACCACTAATCTGATGTCTCTATGGAGTTGTCCATTATAAATTTTTCATATAGATGGAATGACACAGTACAGAATCTTGTGTCCCTGGCTTTCTCTACTTTGAGGTATATTTTATATTGTATCAAGTAACAGTAGTTCATCTCTTGTTCATGGCTGAATAATATTCCTTTGCAGGAATATGTCACATTCATCAGGTGGTGGACAGTTCAGTTGTTTCCACCTTTGGACTATTATGGATACTGCTGTTATAAACCATTATTATTAATATAAATACATTATTCTTGTTAAAACACCTTATAATTCTTAGCAATTCACATACAACAATCATTTAATCTCATGATATTCTTTCTACTCATTTTAAGACAATTCCTTAGACACAAAATAAATTTTAAAGGGATATCCACTCATTTACTAAATAATAGGACTCAGGGTCCTTGATTCTTAGAGAGTTATGCACCAAGACAAGCACAAAAGTGCTCCAAGACAAGTACACAAGATTAATATTTGTTGGGTATGTGAGGCCATAAAATTTATTGCATGCTCCAAGCTCCACTTAAACTGTGGCTCTAATATAAGCTTCTAGATCATCCTTATAGTCTAGCAGTTTTCATTAGATATACATCTAATACACTATAACTAGTACACACACACACACACACACACACACACACACAATTTAGAGGTAACAGAAAGGGAGGGAGAAAGGGAAGAAAGGGCTCACACTGCCAAAGTCAGGAAAACATTTGCTCCCATGACTACTAGAAAAGGGAATTCATGTGCCCCTTTTCTACATAACTGGAATGTGAATCAAAGCCCCAATCAACAAGTTCCTATCAAGGCAATAGACCTTTTTTCCCCCCTATTTGGAAACAATTTCACTATTTAAAGCAAAAACTTATGTAAACTATAAACAAGAAGCACTCCACAAAAGGCATTAGGCCCACAATTCTGCCATGAAGGTTGTATTACCCAATCCATTCTCTGTGTCCAGGGAAATTATGGTTGAGCACATTATTCTTTCACCCAAATAAGGTCTGGATTTATTAATGATCCTATCTCTGAAAGAGTGCAAAGTTCTAGGACACTGACCCAGGTATCAGAATTATCTGATCCTCAATCCACTCTGGATCCATAAACTCAGAAGCTTAGTTCAGATTCCCACCATTTTCCTTTTGAAAAACATATTTAAAAAAATTAAAATCCCCCTAGATGGAACTGGGTTAAGTGGGTAGCTGCTTACAGCTGGAAGCAATTGCTCCTGGGACAGCTAGTTAGAGGGGTTGGAATTTTTTTTTTTTTTTTTTTTGAGACTAGGTCTTACTATTTTTGCAAATGAAACCGCAAGTTCATGTTGCCCGGGGTACCACAGACTCAAGCAATCCCCAACCTCAGCTTCCCAGGTAACTGGGATTAATTACAGGTGCACACCACCATACCCAGCTATTTTTTGGGACTAGGTCTCACTGTGTTGCCCCGAGTGGGACTCGAACCGCAATCCCTAGCCCCAGCCACTGCATAGGTTGAAGCTTACAGGCATGAGCCACCGTGCCCGGCTTGGAATTTTTTTTAAGAACAAAAAACCAACCAGTCAAATTGAACACCGATTGGAAACTGTCACATGGTAACAGTGCACAAAATGCCCTGCCTGTTTTTCAACGGAAATTTAACATCATATAATCCTTACAATGACTATTTGAAGTAGGTCGTAACATTCTCATCGTATAAATAGATCGAGCTTGTATATAATTAAGTGATTTATTTATAAATAGCAGGTCCACTGTTCTAAAGCAGGTCTTCAGATTAAATTCATAGTTCATGACAATTAGTGAACATCAGAATCAGAGAAGCTTGTTAAAGATACAGATTGCCAAGGGTGGAATGTTTCTGGTAAACCACCACACACAACCAGGCATGGGGTCCACACTCAGGAATGAGTGCTAAATTGAAGTTTCCCAACAGCTTCTCAGAGACTTGATGTTGGCCAAGTTTTTACAATTGCCCATTAATCACCAGTTGACCCAGCTTGAGCAAACCTCGGTCAGCCTTCTCTTCTCCCCACAGTCCCCTGAACTTTGATTTGCCCCAAGCCTGAAGCAAGCATTAAAATGCAGACTATCAAACTTAACAGTTCACCCAGGGATCTGCTGACTGCAGATTAAAACAATTCCTGTCAAACCACCCCATTCTGGTCATTGTCAGTCAGAACCCACTCACTAGACTGATTTCCCTCAATGTTCTTGTTAAGTCTCCTTAATCTTCACTATAAGAAAAGTCTTTTCCCATTCAGTTCCGAGATACTTGTAGATCTAAGCATCCTCCCCTTTCCAAAAGTCTTCTTGCATATGGTTTTTCCTTACTCTAGAGTTATTTTATCTGAAAAACTCCTCATCATTGAACCTCAACATTTTCAGAGGCTTCTCCACAGAAGAAAGGATTTGGAAATCCATTTAAGGTTCTTATATATGTAAAAAATTGGCTGGGGATTTGACCCCTAGACAGCCTTTAGGGTATGTTCACAGAGAATATGTATCTGTTTTATGATCTTAGATTCAGGATTCAGTTTCTGGCATTTAAACATCAGGTCTATAGGGATCCTAAGATGAAAGGCTTTTTTTCCAACTTTTCTTAAACTCAAAAAAGGTAAAAGCGTCTGCTGTAAAATATTTGTCTCCAGAGATGCAGCCAGCATCCATGCATCTTCCAGAAACATTTTACAGTTGTCAAGGCCCCTTTTGTCCAAGTGATCGTAAAAACTGACTGTTTTCCTCCAAGGAGCTGCCTCCCTTGGCTTCTTTGTCTACCCAAGGTTGACACGTGCATTTTTCATAAGTATGACTAAGCAAATTCTAAATAGGCTGCCTCCCAGCCTCCTCCCAGCTAAACACTCGGCCTTGGTCTGGCAGAATTCTTGCCAGGAAATCACCCAGGCTCTTAAGAATGATTTTATAGGAAGCGGAAATGCCAAATGAAAAGAATTTTTCTCTAGTATAAAAATCTCCCATCAGAATTAGAAAGCATTAGGCTGTTTCTAAGTCTAGTGCTTAAAATGATTTCATTTGGTGGTTGTTTTTATTAATAATTACACAAATTATACCCTATTATACAATTCTATAATGTTGCCAACATTGTCATTCAAGAACAAGAAACAAACCAATCTATTATTTATTCTTCTCTTAAAAATTATATTATTACCACTGGGTATGCTGTGTATATAATCCTACCAGCACAGCACCAAGGAAACTCTAGAGTACAGTTTTCTGAATAGCTCTTCCTTCTGATCTTTCCTACTCCCCTAGGAGACTCAAAATAATAAAGAGGTGACCAACAGGTTAATGACAACTAGCATGTGCTGGGAAGGAAAGCCCTAGAGTGGAAACATCTGGGCTCATATCTCAGCTCACCACCATCTAAGGCAAATGTGGCCTTAGGCAAGTGTCCTAACCATTTCAAGTCTCAATCTATAAAAGTAAGCACAAGTAACACAGCCTACTCATTTCATTGGAAAAGAGGCAATTTGAAAACATTTTAAAACAGTGAAGTGTTAGAAAATAAAGTGCAATCACTATGGCCTTCCAATCAGTCTAGCACCATTGCTGTGTATTTTATATTTGCAAAGAAAGAACCATTCTCACCTTTGTAAATATATGCTGAAGTCTTCATGAATGCTTTTGTCAAAAAGAATGACTCAAAAGTGAATGTTGATACACTGACAAATATCAAAGTGCTAATATATGCAAGTCCTTCTAAGACAAATCTTACATAATATAGGTAACTTGTATCATAAGTGCAAGCACAATAGCACTTATCTAAGGTCTCATTTTAAGCCTTTTCTCTGTTCAGTATTCAACTTACATAACTCAAAACTGATTATATTCATAAAAACACAGCTTTTGTGCTTTCCAAATGGACTAGAAATTTACAATATTTTCCAAATAATCATACCATCAATAAGTATATTCTATTTATTAATGTTGGATCTGTAGTGGAGAATTAATGTTACAGATTTCCCTCACTTTTCCAAAGTAGAGAATTGCTATTAAATTTTTCATAAACTGAAATGGCATAAAGAACAATGGTCATTAATTTATGTGGAAAGCATTTTTTAATATTTCCAGAGCCCTAAAATAACCTACCAATTACATATAAAACCTAGAATAACACTAACATATAGTAAAAATATGCTATACCTGTATAAAGTAGTTCTAGGGAAAAGGAGCTCGAAATTATGACTTGGGGGCTAGCAGAGTAGGATAGGAGCTGCCTCTAAACCAGTTACAGGAAAATAATGTTGAATGTTGTTTTCCCTTTTGTCATAAACTCATAGAAATGTTCTTCGAATTTCTTTACATGACCAGAAAGAGGTAGTGAGGTCGATCTCTTGAAAAAGTGAAGTGACATAATACAAAACTTTTGAAAAGTGAGAGGTAATACCAGTACTACCATTTAAGTATAGAGAAGGAAACAGAGACACACAACAGATAAATCAATCAAAAAGCACTACTTTTTAAAATGTTTATTATGTTTCTTTTTTTTCTGAGTCTTTAAAAGGTGTTGAAAGTCAAGGATCTGTCTTATATGGATCTATCCTGTGTGGTTAAGGAGCCCTGAACCTGGCTTGGTAAGGGCAGAACTTGTGGAAAAGTTGGAAAACTTGTGGAAAAGAAATTCTGAGGGTAGCTACACCTAGTGTTTAATGATATCTCCTGGTGATAGACCCAGCTTACTCCCTGGCTTGGAGAACAAGCATCTCTGGTTTCATCACTGCGTTCCTCATGTCTGAAGTGGTCCTGCCTTCAGGGCAAACTCCCTTGATTTCTACTATTTATAACTTTATTATAATAAATCATGAATTTCTTATGTGTGGGATATCCATAAGAAAACAAACTGGCAAAACACAACAAAAATAATTCTTGGATTTTGTGAAAAATCTTGGTAGTTCCCAAAAGGATGGGGGAGGGGCAGATGGCACTAACGGGCTGATGGGACAGAGTAGAGGCACTGAGCTCCGGTGGGAGGTGAATAAAGCAGGTGAGCTTCACAAGTTGAGGTGTGAAGTTGTACTCCAAAATTATATCACTATGTAAACAACTCAATCAATAAACTTTAATTTAAAAAATAAAACTTTAGAGAATTTTTTAAATCATGAGTTTTATTAAAAGGGAAGTAAACATGCCAGGTATTATGGTGCATGCCTGTAAGAGGCAGCCTAGGAAACTGCAGCCAGGGCCAGGGATCACAGTTTGAATCCCACCAGGGGCACATAGTGAGACCTAGTTCCAAAACAATAGCTGGGCGTGGTGGTG
>PVHY01008544.1:0-60891 GCA_004024945.1 Uropsilus gracilis | reverse complement strand
CTCAGCTTCCCAGGTAGCTGGGATTACAGGCGCGCGCCACCACACCCAGCTATTTTTTTGGAACTAGGTCTCGCTACGGACCCCAGGCAGGACTTGAACGGCGATCCCTAGCCCCGGCCACTTCATAGGCTGAAGCTTACAGGCACAAGCCACCGTGCCCGGCCAGATTTTTGATGGAGTGTGGGCTTTTCTGCATGTAAAATCCTGTCATCTGTAAACAGTTTTACTTCTTCCTTTCCTTTACTCTGGCTGGGACTTCCAGTACCTATGTTAAATATAAAAAAAGTGAACATTTTGTATTATTCTCTTTTTATAAATGAATAACTTCCAATCTCAGTCACTGGATATAATGTTCACTGAGGGCTTTTTCATATGTGGCCAGTTATCTTGAGGTAGATTTCTTAATATTCCTAGCTTGAGTTTTCCTTTAATCATAAAAGGTGATGCATTTTGTCAGATGCCTCTTTTCTGCATCAATTTGAGATGATCATGTGAGTTAGTTTATCACACTTTTGTGTTGAGCCAACCTTATATCCCACGTTTAGTCACTTTGTTGTAGTGTATATTCTTTGTAATATGCTATTGAATTTAGTTTGCTAGTATTTTTCTTTTTTTGCTTCAGTTTTCAATAAATATGTTGGGCTATTTCTTGTCGTGTCTCTAACTTTGCTCTTAGTAATGTTAGTCTTAGAGAAGTTTTCTGTCCTCTTTAATTTTTTGGAAAAGTTTGAGTAAGTTTTTGATGTTTTTTTAAATATTTGGTAAAATTCCTCACCCTGGCCCAGAACTTTTATTAGGTTTTTGGTCCCTGTATTAATACTGAATAGGTTCAAATCTTGACTTCACTAATCTTGTCTGTTTTAGTTTTCTGATCATTGTCTTTCCTCCTGCATGCTTAGGTTGTTGATTTAGGAACTTGAAGCAGTTAGAACTACAATAAAGTTTCAAGATATATTTTCTAATCTACCTGTGATTTCACTTTTTAAAAAAAAGTGCTTAAATTTGCATGTTGGTGGATTTTCCCATTCTGTTGATTTCTAGTTTAATACTGTGATCAGAAAATATACTTTGTATAATCTTTAACCATGTAAAATTTAATAACTCATTTTGTTTGTGGCCTAATTTGATCTGTCAGAGAATGTTCCATGTACACTTACGAAAAATGTGTAGAATTTAAGTTCAAACTGGAGGATAGTATTCAAGACCATTGTTCCTGCTCCTGGTTCTGTCCCATCATTGAAAATGGGTTTCTAAGTCTCTCACACTATTTTGTTGCCATCTATTTTTACCTTTAACTCTCGGTATTTGTTACCTATGTTTAGTGCTGATGTTGTGTGATGCATGTGTTTATATTTTCTTGGTGAGTTGATCCTTTTTATCAGTGTATTTTGTGTTTTTAAACTATTAACTGTTGTTATTTGCTTATCTTGTCTGATGTGCATTTACTGGAAATAGAGACATGGGATAAAAGTTCCATTACCATTGTTGAGTGAAAGTAGATAGAACTTATCAAATTGAGAAGCCCTTGCCTTAAAACAGAGTGGTAGCTACATCTGCTTCCTCTGGAAAGGAAAAAAAGCTGGAATGGACAAAGGATTTTTAAGTTTTAGGAGACTAAGTCTCACTATGTGCCCAGGGCTATCTCAAACCTGTGGACTCAAGTGATCGTCAGCCTCCTGGGTAACTGGGATTACAGGCATGTGCCACCATGCCTGGCTGGACAGAAAGGATTATATAGGTGAGGACCAGATGTTGAATGAGATGTTCAGAGGAAGCATTGTTAAGGAATGGGGTGGCCCTGTTGGTAGGGTCTGGGCAGAGTTCAGGCAAGAGGAGGAGTAGGGAGAAGAGTTTCTGGGGGGAATAATTCCCCGTTTTAAACCATGGGCCCAGACAGAGCTATGAGCAGTAGGGTAGTTCCCAAATTAAAACCAAGAGAATTACTCGCTAGGCCCACAGCAAGACCAGATTTTGCCTCATGCTTTCTCACTTTAATATATGACCTGGTTTTTTTGCAGTACAAACACCTGAAGTGTAAAAGTGAGCCTCATGTTAAGATTGAAGGGAAAGACACTGATGACTGGCTCTGTGTGGACTTTGGTAAGTTATCTTGGTATTCATCTTGAACCCTTTGCTGTCGCAGAAAGTAGTATTTCCATATAAAATTTATGAATTGTTTAAGTTACTTTAATTATATCTCAGGTGGTCTTATTCACAATGCAAAATCCTCTAGATAATACACGCCCAGGTGGTCTGATTACTATGTGGTGTATATTCACACAGGACAGGGAGATGAACAGGATGGACGCTATGGTAGACAAACTTGATTTTTATATATGTGTGTGTGTGTGTATGTATGTATGTATATATATATATATATATATATATATATATAGTTTCAGTGTTTCCCCACAAAGTTCTTAATAACTACAAAGCATAACTGTTAGGAACTATGAGTGGCTTGAGATTTTATCTTACTTGAAAGCTAACAAATTATCCAGCCAGTGTCACAGATTGTAGTAAAAGGTGCAAGACTATCCTGGGTTTTCTGGGTTTAAAGATGAGGGACAGTATTATTCACAGCAAAGCAGTGACATTTTTGCAACACCTTCTCTAAACTCATTTCTGTAGGGCAAAACATGGCCAGGTAACAACTGCACACAAATTTCTAAGAGGATCCTTGAGATAAGGATATATTGACAGCTTTTATTCATATGACTGAAGCAAGCCTGTTCCACTCTGGTGGTCGACACCTTTTCTGCCATGGGTGTAAGCCACAATTTCTCAGCTTTATTGCTTTTAATATTTTGGATTAGGCAGTTTTGCTGTGGATTTTGAGCCAGTAGAAAAAGATGTCATCTTGTGCAATGCAGGATATTTATCAGCATCCCTTCTCCTATCCACCCCACAATTATAAAATAAAAATAAAACCCTAAACATTGCTGAAACTGCCTGATGAACCACTGTTGTAAACAAACCTACTCTTGCTCTATTTCTGATGAGACTTTGCACTGTACAAATCGCCTTGAAAAGCTGGAGAACAGTCAGTGCTTAGCTCACAGGTTATGCAGTGAGCACAGCATCACTTCTATAGTATTGCTGAGTGGGCAAAATGTAATTTACATTGCTAACAAGTTTCAAAGGGACCTAGTTCCTACAGTTAGACCATGAGTAACTGTGATTTGAGATCACAATAAAAGTACATAGCATCTTTCTTCATTGTAACTCTTTATCTGTCCTTGATAGGCAGCATGGTGATTCATTTGATGCTTCCAGAAACGAGAGAAACCTATGAATTAGAGAAATTATGGACCCTACGCTCTTACGATGATCAGTTGGCTCAGATAACACCTGAGACATTACCTGAAGACTTCATTCTTAGAATGGAAGATGACATTTTATCCTGATTCCAGGAGAGTTCAAATGTGAATAAAATGATATGACTATACATTAGTGATTTCAGGATTGAATTGCTTCTTAAAAAATGACCGGCTGTTAATATGTGAGCATTTATGCTGACATGTGGGTATGTAAATGAACTGCGTATCACAGAAATCAGTATTTCAAACAAATTTTAACATCTATTTTTGAGGTGCCATAGAATTTGCTCATTAGCACTGGCCCAGGTGCTTAATTAAGCACAAATAAAATATCCCACTGGTCCTGTTAGGAGGGTGGTAGGTAAGTACTAGTGTATTTCCTAGAATAGGACTTCAAAACTTTTTCAGCATTCTCCAAATGACAGAAGAAAACATGCAGAGAAGTTTCAAGTCTCATGCTTCCTAAAGGTTGTGCAGGTGAGTCACACTATTGCAGGGCCTGGAGGTGTTGCATTAGTGTGAAAACAAAAAATAGGAAAAGCTCTTAAAAACTACAATTGTTACCTGTGCCCCAGTATTATCAAGGTTCACATAAAAAATGGAATGGAGGGCCGGGCATGGTGGCACATGCTTGTAAACGGCAGCCTAGAAAGGCACGGCTGGGGATCATGGCTCAAGTCCCGCTGGGGGCACGTAGCAAGACCTAGTTCCAAAAAATTATAGCTGGGTGTGGTGGCACGTGCCTGTAATCCCAGCTGAGGCTGGGGATTGCTTGAGTCTGTGGCACCCTGAGCAGCGTGAGCCTCAGTTCCACAGGCAAAAATAGCGAAACCTAGTCTCCAAAAAATAAAAGAAAACAATGGAATGGAGAAAATAGTAGTACTTATTTTTAACTTGAGCTTGATATATTTAAAATGTTTTTTATGATGCATCCAAAACAACTGAAACATAATACACACCAAGCTGCACCTAATGATGAAAAACTTTATTTTGCATCAAGGTATCTGGAAATGAAGGTGCATTTGGGATGAGAAATGATCCATGTGGTGAGTACAAAACTCAATTACAGAATTTCTTAACTATTAACCAGATACCCCAAATTACCAGTGCATAATTGAAAGTAACACATGATTTGCCACACTAAAAGGCTAGAAGTGATGTATGACAGAATTTAAACCAGCAAATATAAATGAGCACCTATCTGTATAAATGTAGAAAACAAAACACCACACCAAATATTGGAAAAGTCAAACATTGAGGAATAAGTCTGGTCTTAAGCATATCTAACCAGAAAAAGCCAGTTCATGATTTTCTTAAACATTTTATTATATGGGGAAAAAAGATGAATTTAGTGACAAAAAGGGCACTTTTTGGCTAAAACTACAAAATAAACTGGTTTTCTGAAAATATTTCAAATCACTTTCAAAATATCTAGTGTTGATCTTCAAAAAAACTTTAGTCTGTGTAGAAATTCATCTTGAAATACGAAAGAGAAAATGATTTTTTAAAAGGGTTACTACACCCCATTAGGTCATATTAATGGTGACTGATTATTTTATTAACAAAAGCAACACAGACAATTCAGAGCAGTGTGGCCTTGGAGACCACTCACACCAACGTAATTGTACATCCTGGGCTTTACCATCAAGTTAAGGAATAGGCAAATGAGTTCAGTATCATATGTTAAATGTTTTATCACAGTCAAATTTATCCCCCAAAACTGCTTCCTTGTATTCTCAGCCTTTTATCTTCAAATAGCTGCATGTAGAGAATGCAGAAATCCTGCTCTATATAATCATTTTTCTTATCATTTCTTAAAAAATCTTCAAAATAGCTTAGTGAGGTTCATGACAGCACCTGGCACATGAGAATATCGTTCTTTACTGCCTTTATACACTGTCAACCACCTGACTGCCCCACTGGTCTTCACAAAGCAATTTTGGGGTCTGCTCACTGCATAGATCAACTGGTCTTAAGTGTATTGGCAAGTTAAGCATCATGTAAGATAAGCTAAACTGAAGCTTACTTTTTGCCAGTCAGTTTAAAGTCCACAGGGGCTGGCTCATCCCTTCATTGATGCACTTTATATAGGTAGTGATAGTCAAAAGCACAAAGCATTCATGTATTCAATAATGTAGCCAAACAAGAAAACTGAAGTCTCCTGAAGCATTTAAACTAGCCGTTCCAAAACCTCCTGCAACCACTTTGCTCTGTTAGTACCATCAAACACTTACTCTACGATACACGAAAATAATGAATGGTATTGCTGCTCTCCAAATTTAGGCACTGCTCCATATTACTGAACAATTACTGGGTTTTCAAACTAATGACTGTCAAAAGCCTCAAAAACCTGAATTTTTCCAGCTTTACTGTCAACTAGCCAGAAGTAAAATTCTTTTGTTAGTCGCCTGTTAGCTGATTTTTTGTTTTTTAAAAAACAGTTGACATCTTTATAAAGCATATAAAATTTGCAGAAAAAAAGAAAAAAACCACAAATTTGCTTTCATTGCATTACTGAATACCTGAGGTAGTTGAGTAAAAATGCACATTTATTACCCCTGCCAACACCATTTAGCACTTCCCTTAGGTTATTCATGTTAGTGTTAGATAAAAATAAAACTGAGAACAGTTTTTCTATGCTAATAGTTTTAAGTTCTGTAATTTATTCTGATCCAATTTTACCAATTGGACTTAGGAGCAATCTATATTTGATGAATTTAGTGAATGTGTTATTTAGTCAATTTCTGGCATGAATATTAAGAAATATTAGAATATTGTTATACTGAGAATACAGCAAAAGGGAAGTGCAGAGCTCCTTTCCCTTCCCTCCCTCCCACCCCCCCTTTTTTAAAGCTGGGTGTCATACATTTCAGAGAGCATAAAGTATACATTCTCACAGAGACAGGAGTTCAAAAGTTGCCTGGTCCTCAGAAACAACTGGCTAGGTAAAAAGTTGTGCATGTGAATCTGGGAAGGGGTTCAGCACCCATCTGTTGGTTAAGCAATCTGTCTTTGGTTTGGCATCTGCCTCTGTGGTGGGCTGTTTCCTGAGCCTTTACTTCCGTCTTGACTGAGGTGGTCCACTTTGCAGTGCTTTCTGCTGTTGGTGCTGCTTTACCTGAGTCAGTATTTCCTGAATTTTTCTCTGGGCAACCTGCAATGGGAGACAGCTTTGAAATTTCCATCCCATCAAAAGTTGCTAAAAGTTCTATTACTCTTTCTCCATTTCCACAATTTCAGTTAGGAATATATTTAAGATTAAATATATATGCTAATTTAGTTTGCTAATAAAGTCTCTGAAAATCACCTGTTAAATGTCCTGTTAAAAGGGGGATTTAAGAGTGTTAAGCTCTAGACAACCTTAAATATGTACATGGAATGGAAGGAGCCCATGGAAAAATTTATTCCATTTGAAAAAACAGCAGGAGCTGGCTGATCACATTAGAGCCAACTTGCCTGGCAAGCATAGAAGTGACCAGTTATTTTGACAACCACTTGGTCATTCTCATCAGGCGTCTGGTCACGAGGGACAACAACTTCTGCACTTGACAAATTCTGGAGCTCATTGACCTGAAAAAGATAAGTGCAAATCATGTTTTTTTTTTTAAAAACTACCATTTCCCGAGTACTTACTATGTATCAGGCACTGAGCTATGGTTTTATAAATTTCATTTAATGTACTAATAATCCTATCAGGTTATTTATTAGTAATATCCCCTTTTCAAGATGATTACAACTAAGGCTTATCTAAAGAAAATGACTTTGCCAGAATTTACACAAGTGAATGATGCAGAACCAGTTTCAATCCCTGAAAGTCTGATTCCAACATGTACTCTTCTCAGTCATTTGAAAACTATAGGTTTGAAAACCATAGAAAGTACACATGTTAAAGAGAAACTGAAAACTTTCCAGGTATAGAGTGTATATAAAAGTAAACCTTTCAGGTCATTAAATGTGCACTAAAAATAACTGAATTACATAAAAATGGTAAATGCTTCTTGTAAATGAGACGGTTCTCTCACAGAAATTAGTCTTAGAGGCATCACTTTTTCTAATAACTGAGACCAACACTCAGGAGGAACAAAAGGCAGTATTCTCCAAACCTTTGCCAAGATGGTTCTGCGTTTTATAAATTAGCCAAAATTCAGGGACTTGGAACTCCTAAGTACCTTTCAATGCTTTCCCTTTCATACCACTGCACAGGTTTTGCTGAAGTACTTGCCGTTTTGCCTCCTTTTCCAATAACTCTGCCTGCAGCAAAGGATGGCACTCTGATATGAGCTTCAAGTTTCACCTCTTCTTTAGGACTAACAAAATTTTCTTCTTTTATTTTTCCATAAATTCTTCCCTGAGCCTGTAGATGAGAACATATCAGTGTCTTTTTTTCCCCTTCAAATTATTGATGTATATATTTCACATCTTTGTATTCCTCGGGATTCATCCACCACCTCCCCTCCCCATATCAGTGTCTTTCATGTAAGAAACACAAAAGGCACATTTACTTTAAAAATGACCAAAATAAACTGGATAGTCCTTGGTAGTAATACATCTGCATTTGATAGGCTGTTGACATGCGATTGAGAAGATAAGAAACCCTTGGAAAGGTTGCTAACTACCTGTCACAGATGAGGCTACTGAATGATTAATGAAAAAATAATAAACCATTCTTCTGTCAGAACGGGTAAAGGCAATTAATTAGTGGCCTAATTAAAAAAAAATTTCCCCCACCTATGACCATTTGCTCTCCAGTTCTGAAAGATAAAAAAAATCTGCTGGCAGTTAAGAAAATAATTGCATTTTATTCAGCAAGAATACTAGAGAATTACAGAGCCAGCTGTGGCAGGTCAGGCTTGTGTTTAAATGGGCCAGTAATGAAACTTAGATGATGATTTTCTGTTTAAACGTGTTCAGGTATCAGCCAACTATACCGTATCTCAAAGCACTTTTGTTTCTTTATTCTTACTGTGAATGAAGAGGGAAAAGCTTAGGCCCATAGAAAATAAAAGTCAAAGAAAGCAAAAGTTTAAAAGGGGAGGGAGTTGAATGCACAAACTTTAGAGTTAAGGAAACTAAGGCTCAGGGTTCAATAGCTGTCCTGTTACACAGCTGCTAGGTGGCAAAACGAAGATACAAGGGTTTGGGTAAATTAGACACATGAAAATTTAGTATTTGCTTTATTTGTGACAAACAGGACACGCCTGGTAAGTTTTATGGGAGAAATCATTTAGCTAGTTGTGAATTTGAGAAAGGGTCATAGTCTGATTCACTCACAATCTGCTGAACTCCAGCAAGCTTCATGTTTTTATTGTGCTTTCTGTATGTTAGCTACTATTCTAAGCACTTTAATGTGGAGCTTTTGTCCTTTTATCCTTGTTTAAGCCTGCAGTTGTCTTGTAGGTATGGAACTAGTGAGAGAATGGTTAAATAACCATTCTGGTAAACACATCTGATAAATGGTTGAGCTGGGGTTTGAAAAGCACACAGCTGCCAAGGTTTTGCTCTTCATGGTCCTGCTGCTCCACCTTTCAGGATGCAGTCACAGGTATACCAGCCCTGAAGATCTCAAAGTCTCCATAAATTTGAGCAGTATTTCATACCAGGACAAGTGCCCTAAGAGTTCCTGCCATTTCTACCTCTAAAGTTTAGGAGATTAAACTGATGTATGAAGAGACTATGGACAGTCAATCCAAGGGGGCGAGGGTAAAGGGGCATCATTAATTCAACCTTGAAGCCCCTAAGGGTAGAGCAAGAAAAGTTTAGGAGTAAGTCTTCCAAGGTTAATCAGATAGGTTTGTAAGCTTTAGTCTTATGAATTTCTATTTGAATATTACATATATTTAAGCCAGGTTATGAAGTTCCTGAAAAAGCATTAACATTCTTCACATGCTCCTGCACACATATCAGAACACATACCTTGAACTGAGCCTCTGGTGGCCCGGTAATAATCACCATCCGCACTTTAGCATCTGGCGCTTCAGCTGGAGCGATCTGTAACAGACCCATCAGCAGTTACATACTTTTAGATGCCACCGGTAGAAATTATGCAGATCAATCTCACATTTATGTAATTACATGACAGATTGAAATGTAGACTAAAAGCCTTCTAGAAGGAAGTCAAGGAGAGGCAGTGATCGATGTAGGTTCATTATTCATGGCTCTGTCATATACTGAATGTACTTACATTGTGCCTGGTTAACAAAAACTCACAGGCAATCTCAGCTAACTCTCAGGGGTGTCCTGAAGAGGTATCCTCTACTTGGCAGATGGGTAAACTGAAAACTGTCAAAGTGACATTTATTTTACCCCACCAGCTAATTAAAGCAAGGGGGAGAGCTGGTTTACCCTTCACGGATGTTGCTGGTCACCAAACCGTTGGTGCTCAAAGTGGAGTCCTTGGCCACTGGTACTGGAATCTCTGGGTTTCCTGTATATAACTCCTAGGAGCCTGTAAGTCTTGAGGCTACTGCCCAATACCACCTCTACATTTAAGGGGAAAAGGCAATGCTTTTAATACTATATAATGTGCTGACACTTTTTTATATAATTTAAAACTATATATATGTATATATATATATTTTTTAAGTTCACAAATCTACAACCTTTAGTAACTCCCTTTCCCCAGAAATATGGTCATTGGAGTAACAAGCAAACATTAATTTGGCAGAAGCAAAGTAAACTCATACTCTTTATTTTTACACAGTGCATTAAATCACACAAAAAACTCAGACTGAGGAAGTGATACAAAGAAGCATTCCTCTAAGAGTCCCAAAAAAGGATCTTGGGACTTGGCTGGTAGGTGATATTTTGAAAAGGGCAAATTGTTAGACACTAATTCTGGAATAAACAAACTAAATCCTAATATTATATATAATTACTATCTAAAAATAGGAAGCAAAGAAAAAAAAAATGAATACCCACTTTCTACCTACCTCTCAGCATGGTCCCTACCCAGTCCTTAGTCTTCTAAACTTTTCCCACATGTGTGTTTATCAGCACCACAGTTTAATCAGCTGAGCTAATCAGCCTGTTCCATATGTATGTTTAAAATAAAAAAGTATTTTTACCTTTAATGCTGTCTTCCTTCTTCAAAATAAAGCTGACATTTGTTACCTAGAGCCAAATGAACACTATTCCCACTTTATGCTGGGCAGTGACTAATTTGGAGTCTGTAGAATAATTACTTTCTCTTACTTCGAGGTGTCAGAATCATTCACAGAAAACACCTGGAAAGAAGATAGCCATCTTCTTCCCCCGCAAAAAAAAAACTTTTTTCACTGGCTTTGTTACAACTGATAAGAGGGTTAGGGAAGAGGGGAATTGGTACACTGAGATTAGGAATACAAACTCCTAAAATCTTTCCAAGTGAAAAAAGCAAATATTGACTCACCAAATCTACTTATGTAGACCTATGTTAAAAAATAATGTTTACAACCATTTAGCTAAAATAACTGTAAAGTAAGAAACAATCTTAAGTGTCTAGTAAGTGAACACAAATAATGGTGGTTTGTTATACCAAATATTATAAGGCTATTAAAGTATGCACATATGTGGAAGTTTATGCATATGAATTAACCAAGTGTTAAGAGTGGTAAGGTTTTCATATTAGGCATTTTTCAGATTTTTGAAAGCATTTTCCAACCTATTTTTAAAATTTCCATAAAAAACAAAGAGTAAGAATCAAAATGTCTGAATGCCTGGTTCTTGTTCATGAAACATTCTAGCTTTTCCAAAACAAATCCATTAGGTTCTTTTCACTTACTAAACTCAGAAAACCAGCAGGATAGTAAAGATGATGGAATATTTGATCATAGAGCATTATCCTTCCTTTACGCATGTTTATTCAGGCTTTTCATTTATTTTGTTTTTTTTGCTACAAGAGTGTATACATGAGTATTTTTCCCATCTTTTGATTTTTAATTTATTTACAGTAAAATCCCCTCTTGGTAATGAATGCATAGTTGTGTAACAATCACCATAAGCAAAACTAGAAGTCCCATCTCCCTCAGATTTCCTCTTGCTGCTGTGTGTTAAATCCCTCGAAGTTCAAGCAACCTGTGATTTCTTCTCCATCCATATAGTTGTGCCTTTTCAAGAATGTTGTCTAATCTTAAAAGGCTAACTACATGCCCCTTCAGGTCCGTCTAGCCTTTTGAGGCAGCTCTTAGCAGTGGGATGCAGACAGAAATACCCTTTTCACAGTCAGTAAGAACTATCCATCAAGTTTCTTTTTTTATGTCCTCCTCCTCTCTTACAGGCTGAGAGCACAAACTTGATTGTTAGAGCACTGAATGCTGTCACATGGAACCATGAAGGAACAAGGTTTTTCTTGGGAAAGACGAGGTAGAAGGAATGTAGTCCTTTGTACAGAACCATCACACCAGCCCTGGATTGTTTGCCTCTAGATTTTTTTCTGGAGTGAGAATTTACTTAAGTTGCTGCTTTTCGGAGTTTTCTTTCACACACTTAACCTAATCCCAAGTAGATTGCCAAATTTAACTCACGTTATAAAGTGGCAAGAAGATTCATGTTCCTGTAACTTACTGTACACAAAGCGTGAGAGCCCTAGTTGGCAGAACAGTACCTTAATAGATGCTCCTGCAAAGCGAGAAAGCTGTTTGATGTGCTGCCCCTGCTTCCCAATGATGGCACCAACAGATAGGGCTGGGATAAACAGGTGAACAGTCTCTGTTTCTGATTGCTGGTGGAAAAGAGAACATATGTGCTTATTTGATCACACCCTGCTTTTATTATCTATCGTTGGTATCATCAGTCTTACACCGTAGAAATATTAGGATGGTTCTGGAGAAAACCACCATGGTAACGGGATCTGAGCTTTACCGAATTTATTGAGAAAATCTTATTATGAAAAATTTGTACTCAAAATTTCACTTTTCTTTAGTTTTTTTAAACTTTAGGATGTCACCAAGTTAGGAGTTTAAAAAAATATGTAAATATTATGTATAAGATTCTTGACAAGTAGATCAAATTCTGGACTACCCACTGAAGGCAACAGCCTTCAAGACACCAACTCCACACCTTACTCATTTTGCTTCTTAAACATCTAACAAACTCTTAAAGGAAGAAACTCATAAATCTCATATATGACCACTGTCATCCAGTATTTATGCCTAAACACAGACTAGGACTAAATAAAAGTGGCATTAGATGCTTTCCCAAATAATCACTCCTCCTACCCCTGCCTTTCCCATTGCACCTTAGACATGGATACAATGGGAAACATCTTCAAGGCTGACTCCTAAGACACTGCATTTATTCTGTATACTGCATTCCTCTTCATTTTCCACTTTAAGCCAGCTGTGCCCTTCCCGAATCTCCCTTCAGTCAATCTTGTAGGGCTGATAGACACACTCCAGAGACCAGGTCACAGTAACTAGTTCCTAAAAAGGTCCATTGGTGGTTTAGTAATCTAACGGGTGAGCTAAGGTTTCTAAAATGCAGAAACACTGCATAAACATGGTCATGCAGTGTAACAGTAAGATGTGCTTCCAAGAATAAGTTAATTCCAGGAAATTCATTCCAAGAAATTTAATTTTTTTTAAAGAGCAGCTTTAGGTTCACAATAAAATTAACAAGAAATGTCAGATTTTATACAGCCCAAGAAACAGTTTAAGATTAGCCATAATCTGAACAAACCAAGCATAAGATACATTTGTTTTATAGTACACCTAGCAAAGTAAGATTTCTAGAGATGCTAGAAGGTATCTCGAATTAAATTACAGGTGAATTACTTGGTAAGAAACCACAAAATTTCTTGAGCTTTCATAGATTCCACCTGCATAACAGCTATGGTGTAATCTCTAATCTTTTCTTAACCTAAAGTCTTTTTCTCAAATTCTTTAAAAAAAAAAAAAGAAAAAAGAAAAAAAAAGAAATCCCTAACAAAAACATATCAACTTGAGCTGTTTCCCCCCCCCCCCACCAAGTGTCTCAAGAAGAGAACATTAGGAGTTGGCCATTTTAAGCAAAGAAAAAAACTGATCCACATAAAGATCTCTACTCTTAACCACTGAAAAAACTGCTGCTGCTGGCATCGACAACTCCATCCCTGTGTGCCAATGTGGAGCCACAGAACAGAGCAGGAGGTGCCACAGGAATATTGGGAGACAAGGAGTCCTTTTATTGATGACCCAGCCATTCTATTTCTCAACAGATCTGTACCAGAATGTAGAAAGGACTGGGTCTTTAAATAGAAGGAAATTTCACCTTTCTGCCAATTAAAAAATTGAAGTGAGAAAAGGGAGATATTTAGGAAAGTTAAGGTATAATAATGTGCCACTAATTCAATCAAAAATTTAAATTGACCAGACCCACAATCAATTACAAGGGAAAAAGTACCTAGTTCCAAATAGCTTTAATCTCCAAGCCAACTGTTTAGGAAAAATGACAAGATCCCAAGTGAAAAGATGTGAAAAACTGGGAAAAGACAGACATAGATGTTTCACCAGGAAATACAAATTAGTTAAAACTGAAAAGCACCTGGGTGTGGTGGTGCACGTCTGTAATCCAAGCGCTGGGAGGTAAAGAGACCAGGAATCTCTTGAGTTTACGGGTTCAAGATTACCTCAGGTAACAGGGAGACCTGGTCTCAAAAAAGCAGCCATACACGGTGGCTGGTACCTGTAATCCCAGCTATCTGGGAGGCTGAGGCTGGGATCATTTGAGTCTGTGGGATTGTGACTACCTTCGGCAATACTGGCTCAGTCTCAAAAAAAAAGCTGAAAACCAAAGCGAACTACAAATAACCTGTTTTGTTTTTTAACCATAACAGTGCCTCAAGGTTATCTTCTCATTTCATGCATATATAATCTCATTCTATTAATACAGCATTCCTTGAGAAGATACACCCTAATTGATTTGTATATTTATAGTTTCCAATTTTTAACTATTCATGTAATGCTATAAATCAATTTCTTATAAAAAAACTTTTGTGCTTTTGTATTTGTTAGATTACAAGTAGTATTGCATAAAACTGCTGTCAAAATTGTGAACATTTAAATTTGTTAAAATCAAAGATTCGCACACATCTACACAGAATGGTGTGCAGTTCCGTCATTCATGTAACATTTGTTTTGTTTTTGTTTTTTTTGAAACTAGGTCTCGCTATTTTTGCCTGTGGAACCACAGGCTCACGTTGCCCAGGGTACCACAGACTCAAGCAATCCCCAGCCTCAGCTTCCCAGGTAGCTGGGATGACAGGCGCATGCCACCACGGCCAACTATTTTTTGGAACTAGGTCTCGCTACGGGCCCCAGGCGGAACTCGAACCGCGATCCCTAGCCCCGGCCGCTTCATAGGCTGAAGCTTACAAGCACGAGCCACCGTGCCCGGCTCATGTAACATTTGAATGCTACCTTCCTGTCCCATCCCCCCTCCCCCACAGGAGTGGTGGGAGGTGGGCAAAAATCATACCAAAGTAGGTAAGTGATGGCAGACAGAGTGCATAGCAGTCCTATTTGGGGAGATGAGTTTCAGTTTGCTGTGGGAGGTGGTGTGCATTAGCTCATTGAACCTCATAAGTGATGCAGTTGATGAAGACTATTTTCATTTCAGGGATGAGAGAAATAAGTCAGAGATTGACAGTTGCTGACTGCTATTGGAGTCAGGATTCAAACTTAGGCTTACTTATTAGCTCTTAAGCCACACACACCTCTCCCCCCATATCCCCACCACACACACAAACCACCCCCAAGCATATAAAATCAAAACAGGATGTCCTCTGCTTCCATTGGTATCAATGTGCTTTGAAATACATAGGCCAAGAAGAAGTATTCTAGAAAAAAGCCTTAGAGAACTTTCTGAAAGACCTTCCCTAGCATATCATACTGCTTATGATCAGCCTTGATTTAAGTTTCTATAAGAGAAACTTCTTACACTGTTGGCAAAAGATTAAATCTTCGACTATCAACATGCTAAAATGAGCATAGACCACTGAAATTTTCCTTGAGTAAGTATGTTTAAAGACTAACAGTTACGTTCTACCAGAACATTGAATGGAAAATGTCTCATTTGCACACAGCTATCTAATGTACATTTAAGACACCTTGCAACTTAACTTTTGGTGTTTTTTTGCTATGAGAATAAAATAACCGCATCATAAAGAAATATACCTAACTCATTTATACCTGATAATTATTTTGTTACATGAGTGTGTTTTAGAAAATATTCTGTTTGATTTCCATTTTTTCTCTAAGTCATAACACTGAAGAATCAGATGTTCAAACATAAATCTTGTCCCCTTGTACAAGTACTTAGAAATTTCATGTACTAGAAATAGTGAACCGAGAGCATGAACATTTAAAATTTGGTGGGTACTTCCAAATTCTCATGCAAATAAAATCACCTAGTGGTCAATAAACGTATTAAAGGGGAAGTCATTTTAGATCAAACTGCTTTTCATATTTATGAAAAATAAAGCACTGTATGAGTCTACATACCATGGCTCCTTTCCTACAAATGTAAATAATTTAAACCCTACTCTTTTCTGATCTCTGTAACCCCCACCACGCACCTCACTATTATGAAAAGTCAACCTAACTCAGGCATAGTGGTGCGTGCCTCTAAGCACCAGCCTATGGAAGCGTGGCTGGGACTGGGGATCACGGTTTGAGACCTGCCCAGGGCAATATAGCGAGAGTCTCAAAATATAGCTGGGCGTGGTGGCGCGTGCCTGTAACCCCAGCTACCTGGGAAGCTGAGGCTGGGGACTGCTTGAGTCTATGGTACCCCGGGCAAAGTGAGCCTACAGTTCCTTGGGCAGAAACAGTATGACCAAGTCTCAAAAAAAAAAAGTCAACCTAACCATCTCCTGGAAATACTCTTGACAAGAGCCACTGGTTTTTCTGATACTGGATTTTAACACCTGTGTAAATGTTCTGCGTAGCTTGTTATTTCTCAGAACAGAACACACTGCAGATTTAAGACAAATAATCAGCTATGTACCTCTCTACAAGCATCCTTAGAACAACAAACCAGGAGAGGATCTGTCTTCCCCATAAACGCTGAGCTGTGGAGATTTGTGACTGGGGTAGTCCTGTACAGTTTGGTTACAGCTTTTCTGTTATTTGGTGAAAAACACAAAATTTTTGTTCAGTATTTCTGCAAGGTAAGAAATTATAGGCACCTTACAACATACCAGTAGATTTTGCAATTACCATATTTATTCCAGAGGACAGCTTCCATATTAAACTGGATAGATGAACTGAATCAATATTAACATTGACCATCACCTATGCTCAGTGCTAGTACTGACTGGTCATTCTGATCCTTATATTAAAACTGTTAATTTAATGTTTTTAAAAAAGAGACAGATCTTAATATTTTATCTCATTAAGAATATCTCATGTTCTGAAAAATGTACCTTTTTTGGTCTGGTGATGATAATAACTTTGTGGATAATTAGACTAAATCTAATGTGTAACACGCTCAGATCCACCCCATTCTGTTTGCCATGACTGTATGACTTGTTTCTTGGGTCTTGCTCCATTAGCCTTTCAGGTCACTTGCAAAGTACACATAATCTAGAGAGAGAAAGCAAGTGAAGAAATAAAAGCATAGGAACTTGAACAGAAAAAAATGAAGCCGAAAATGCTGTTATACAAAGTTTTCTTGAAGCTTCCTATCAACTAAAAATAAGATTGGTTGCATGACTCACCATTTCTGTTAGAAAAAAACTATTCATTGCTTAGTAAAAATAACTTTTAGGGGACTGGTCCCAGAGAGCAACTTGTGAATGTCTTCAGAAGGTTGATGTAACAGGCATCACTCTTAGAACAAAAGTCCTGGAGCTATACAAGCAAGGCCTGAGTGTCTAGAAGTCACTGAGAACCACTGTGATAAGAAAAGCTCAGAGGCAGCCAGGCGCGGTGGCATGAGCCTGTAAGTCTGTGGGTTCAAGACTACCCTGGGCAACATAGTAAGACCTAGTCTCTTTTTTTTAAAAAAAAAAAAAGCTCAGAGGGCAAAGACTCAACCTAAAAAGCTGAACACCAGTGATGAAAACTTTGATACTTGATACTTTTTCACTAATTTGGGGAATACAGATAGGGGAGGAGGTATCAAATCCAACATGAAGAATTGAAAAATTGAGCATAAATTTAAGAAAGGTTATGTGGTGCTTAAAGAGTCAAAACACAGCAGAAAGGGACAAAGATGTGAAGAAATAAATGTAGAAGAGAAAAAAATTCTGTAGTGGGATGGAAACAAGTAACTAACCTTCCAATAGGAAAGGCAGTGAGAAGCACACCAAACATGCCAGGAGGTGGTTTCCTACAGTGGTGGACAGTGACATGTACTCTTGGTGGTAGCACCTTAACAAAACAGATGTCTACAGCTTGATGAAGACACATCTGTACATCCCAAATTTCCTCTGCTCTATTTCTATACCCACCAAGGATCTCTCAAACCATAAATTATTTTTTTGAAATTTTCCTCTGAAATTATAAAGCACCTCATATAACCATCCAGTTTGCTTAACAGTCATTGAACTGGTTCTTTGGGAAAATCATTCTTAAATGGAATTCAGCATAACAAGCCATGTCTTCAGAATTTAGATACCAGGTAAGCATAAAATTTAATTTTTACTTTTGAAATGTAAAATAACAATGGTTATCTGTGCCGGGCACGGTGGCTTGTGCCTGTAAAGCTTCAGCCTATGAAGCGGCTGGGGGTAGGGATCGCGGTTCGAGTGCCGCTCAGGGCAACACAGTGAGACCTAGTCCCAAAAAATAGCTGGGCGTGGTGGCGCGTGCCTGTAATCGCAGCTACCTGGGAAGCTGAGGCTGGGGTGCTCGAGTCTGTGGTGAGCAACGTGAGCCTGTGGTTCCATGGACAAATAGCGAGACCTAGCCTCAAAAAAAAAAAACAAAAAAAAACATCTATGAAATTGTCCAAGTTTGAAAAAACTCAGTATCACTTTCTTATTACACATTCTTTGTACTTATGTTAAGGTTCAGCTGTATTATCCTAAATTCTTCCTAAACTTTCAGAGGTAAAGGATATTCACAGGCCGGGCACGGTGGCTCGTGCTTGTAAGCTTCAGCCTATGAAGCGGCAGGGGCTTAGGGATCGTGGTTCGAGTCCCGCCTGGGGCCGTAGCGAGACCTAGTTCCAAAAAATAGCTGGGTGTGGTGGCGCGCGCCTGTAATCCCAGCTGCCTGGGAAGCTGAGGCTGGGGATTGCTTGAGTCCGTGGTACCCTGGGCAACGAGAGCCTGCGGTTCCACGGGCAAAAATAGCAAGACCTAGTCTCAAAAAAAAAAAAAAGGATATTCACAGGACAAAAGCTGCTTCCCAATGGATTTCTGCCAGATGCCTATTGGCAAAACTTCCCTTGGACTTCTTGGCAGGCTTCATACTATAGCTTGAAATAACAGAAGAACAAAGCTGCTCAACTGAAAGTTTGCATAACCAGTGAAGTCTGCCAGTAATTCCTAATCATCTATCGTGAGGAGATACAAGAATGAGCAAACAGTAAGGTTAAGTATATTTACTTTGTGGGGAACAAAATCTAAGACATCACAAAGGCAAGGAGACATGCATACCAGTCAAGACCAGCCTCCAGGAACCTGGAAGGCTGCCAGTGTTTCCCTTTGGCTTGTAAAATAGATACTCCTGGGTTTTTTGTTTATTTTGTTTTAATGGATTTTGGTCTGGAACTGAATTTAAGTTAACTCCATGACCCTATCAGAATATTGAAGTTTAAAAAGTCTCTCTCCATAACTAAGTAACCAGGGCCTCTTAGAACTAATATGTGCAGTGAGTAAGTTACTTTGAAATTGTTTACTGACAAAATAGTACACCCCCAGTAAGATCCTAGGAAGGGCAGAGAGATCCCATGAAACAGTCATCTGATCTAGAAATTCCTTTCACCTCAATATTTTGTTTCTAAAAGAGCACCTTAAACTAAGATATAAGAAAGTGCTCATCTTTCTTGAATAAGCAAAAGATTAACATTTTAAGATCACATTATTGTTCTGGGGATTTTAGAGATGAACTGAATAGTCTCTGAGACTATGAAGACCACGACACTTGGGCTAACTTCTGCCAACCCACATGCAAGCTGCCAAGACTATCCAGCTCTGGGTGTTGTGCTATGCCAATTCCTGCTCTTAGTCTGCTCACTAGTTGCCAATTGCTTCTTCCCTACTGTGTGAGCATTTCTAAAAGGAGCATTTCCTGTCATTTATAAACTTTTAAGTTTGCCAATTAAGTGCTGCAGGAGCCAGCTGCTAGGCAGGAACTAGAGACTTTTTGTTTGTTGGAGGAACCAGCTCTGGTTCTACTGGAAACATTATCAACCTGGCAGGTTCCAGAAGAGTATGTTGTAAGAGGAGGTGTGTGCAAAGTTCTGGGATGGAACAGAGGCAAGGAATTTATGCACAGACAAGATGTATCAGTTCTACTTATATTTTTACAAAGCACAAGTGAGAAAACATGGGCAGAAAAATGAATCCACTCTAAAGAGGAAGCAGTACATGAAAACATTTGAAAAATTTAATTATCAAAACCTAATCCTTGCCAGGGAATACACATTAAGAACAAAAGCAAAAGCAGCAATTCATTGTCAACATATAGAACAGCAAGACTAGAGACAATCTTAGCAGGAACATAACTTCTGTGAAAGCTTGTAAGGGACAGCAAGCTTCTCAGCAGCAATTGTATAGGCCAGACATCAAGGGTCTGAGCAGATAACTGCCAGTCTTTAATTCTCTGCATTGAAAAAAAAAAAATACAAGACCCCACAGACCTATTACACTAGGTTCTTCAGCAAGAAGGCAAAGCCAAAGGGGATGGAAAATATAAGACGCAATTGCAAGCATAAAACACTTAAAAGGCTTCAGTAAACTGAACCATTACATTCAGGAATAATAGTTGGTTTGTGTTTCAGTAAGCAGTGACCAATAGGGCCGGATACGGTGGTGCATGCCTGTAAGCAGCAGCCTAGGAAGCTGCGGCAGGGGCCAGGGATTGGGGTTTGAGTGCCACCAGGGGCACAAGACCTAGTTCCAAAAATATATAGCTGGGCTTGGTGGCGCCTGCCTGTAATTCCAGCGACCTGGCACAGACACTGAGGCTGGGGATTGCTTGAGTCTGTGGTACCCCGGGCAATGTGAGCCTGCGGTCCCACAGGCAAAAATAGCAAGACCTAGTGACCAAAAAAAAAAAAAAAGCAGTGACCAATAGGTACACTTAGCAAATAAGTGTTAGTGATTTAGGGTTTAGAAAAAGGACAAAGTAATAGACAATGAAGGCAAACCAACCTATTCTTACTAAGTTCCGCCCCCATGGAATAATACACTGAACAAAACAAAACTTAGAATAGTTCCTAACCTAAATGCCCAGTGACAGGTAAATAGATAAGAGAAGATGTGTTTGTATACACAATAGAATGGTACTCAGCTATACAAAGATGAACTTTTGCCATTTAGGACAATGTAGATGGAACTTGAGGGGATTATGCTATGTGAAGTTAGGAGAAAGACAAATGTCAGATGATTTCATTCATATGGAATATTAATAAAGGAATTTTTTAAAAAAAGAAAATAGCCTCAAACACTAGAAATATGATGTAGAACTGAAGCTACCAGAGGGGAAGTAGAGAATAGAGAGTAAAGAGGGGGAAAGGACTAAAGTGGACTAGTTGGAGGATATAGGTCCATCAGTGGTAGGTGTGGTTTGCTAACATACATCTGAAGAAGTATGAACTTACACCTCTAATCACCTACATTGTTGTAAACCAGTGTTATCGCAACAAAAAATTGTTCCTTTAAACACTGAACCAGAAAATTACCTGACAATTACCTGGAAATAAAATTTACTGTAATTGATATACACAGATGCAGTATGAGTCTCTGAAAATGGTGTTTTTCCTTTGGTCAAATTGAAAATAATCTGCAGGAGTAGAATCTGGAACATAAAATTTTCTCTCCCAAAAGAAATCTGGATTCTCCTTTGAGAAACAGAATAATAAGGAAAAGATAACAGCTCATCTTCTCCATCCCAGGCTTGGGGCAGCCTGGTAACTGGCATTACAGCTAGATCCAGGGTGGTCAGAGTGAAAAGAGCTAATATCTATTCATCACTTAGCGACAAAGGTTCCCAGCTTCTCTCATAGGTGGTATGGCCAGGTGTTAAGTTCTGGTATACATGACACCAGTGGAATGTAAAAAGCTATATTCAGGCAGTATGCTTAAGTGAGAGAGCTGCCACTTTTTGATCCTTCATCCTGGCTGGCTGGAATCAGATTCAATAACCAGTGCGAACAGTCACCCTGAGCCAGGAGATGGTGCTAAACACATAAGAGCACAAATCCTAGATGATATAGTAGACATACTAACAGCCTAGAATTGTCTGCCCCCCTCAACTCACATGAAATGGGAAAATTTATTTAAACCAATTTCTTTTGCCCGTGTAACAGCCAAACCTAATTCTGATAACATGTTCCATGCCAAAGTATATTTAAAAGCATGAAAACAGACATATGGCAGCACCTCAGACTTTTTTTGCCTGATATTTGCCTATGGGTTGGGATGACGGGTGGTCTAGAGAAAAAGAGATGTTTCTTCACCACACTTTAAAATAGAACCTCAAACAAGATAGCAAGAGGAGCATACATGAGTGGTATGTGTTTATGCATATCCCAAATATTGTCTCATGCATTAATTTTTTGTTGTTGTTTCATGCATTAATCTTGATAGGAGATAACTCTTCCCAACATTTAAGCCCACCCTTCTCTCTAACTAGTAAACATTCCTTACATAGGGAGGTTCTTAATGATTGTGTAATAAACTATTTCTCAGTTTTCACCACAAAACACTGCAGTTCTGATTCATGCAAGACATGGTTATGGCATAAGATCTTAACTAGTTAATAAACACAGCAGTTACTGTTGGTCTTGGCTGTGCATTGGTCTCACCCCCACATCTATCCTGGGGGGATTCTAATTCAATAGATCTGAGGTAATTCTAAAGTAAATAACAAAAACAAGTTTCCCCTTCAGCAGGGAGTAGAGAAGGCTGCATCTTACAGAATGCCCACTAATTAAAGGAAAAAATAGTAATATATGATTTAGGCAAAAGTCAGCAATGGATTAAACTTTGGATAAGCAACTATTGGAGAGCAAGATACACATTCAAACTCAATGGGTCTTGTAATCACAAAAGGGAAGGGTATTGTTACAGTGGAGCTATTGGATAAACATGAACAGAATCTTAAGGTTAAACTCAACATGACCAATAACCAGACACACTGATAATTTGATTCTGGATGTCATACTCTGTAAAGGCATTTCTTTCTTTCTTAAGTGTAAAGAACTATTTCTAACAGTGATTTTCTAGTTATTTACTACAAAAGAAACATTTAAGAAAACCCTGATTACCCCAATATTGTCCACAACCTCAGTTCTTTAACAAGATAAACATAAAAACCCAGTTACCCACACTACTGTCCAAAACCTTCAGTCTCTTAGTCCTGTTAACCCCACCACTTGTCCAATCTTTCAGAGTGAGAAGGCATTTCTGTCCCCCAAAGAGTATGACCTGAGCCCAATCATGTGGAGACAGTCAGTCAAATCCTATTTGTGTTTTAAAAAATCACTAGCCTGGGTTTCCAGTGACATATAGGGGAAGATAAGGGGTTTATGTGTATGTGTAGTATTATCAAAATAAAAAGGGAAACTAAAAAGAGACATGACAACTAAATGCAATGCATGATTCTTGATAGGATTCTTAGTTGGAAACTATAGGAAATTATTGGGGTAATTATAGAAATTTAAAGATGAACCACATTTTAAGTATTGTGCCAAATTCCCTAAGGACAGTGATGATATTGTGATTAACATCAATGTCTGAAGAGAAAAGTTCAAGAGTACAATTTCCTACTAACCATGTTCCTTAATTATAAAGCTTGAAAAATATATACCAAAAATATTCTAGAGAGGATTACACTCCTATGTCTTTGTAAGATGAAAGGATCTTTGTTAGTACATACTTTCAAAACCCACAAAAACAAATTTTTCATCCTGGCAAAAAAAAAAAAAAAAAAAAAAAACCCACAGACTACAGAAGGATGTCTCCTTTCCACTTTTTGTTAGTTCTGTGGATAATTTCTGAATTTTAAGGTCTTATACTAACAGAATAAGTCGGCAATAGATTTAAATCTAAAGAAAATCACAAGAGTGTATATAAGCCCAGGCACGGTGGCGCATACCTGGAAGCTGCAGCTTAGAAAGTCGTGGCAGGGACCAGGGATCGCAGTTTGAGTCCCACCTGGGGCAACATAGCAAGACCTAGTCCCCAAAAAATTGCTGGGCATGGTGGCACACACCTGTAATTCCAGCTAACTGGGAAGCTGAGGCTGGGGATTGCTTGAGTCCATGGTACCCTGGGCAACATGAGCCTGTGGTTCCACAGGCAAAAATAGTGAGACCTAATCTCAAAAAAAAAAAAAAAAAAGTATATACAAACAAGCGATGCGATCTAGACAGAGAAAGCTAAATGAAGGACAAAGCTGTCTTAGCAGTTCCAGCTTTGAATGACACCTCTAGGGACTGCATTATGAGCTGCCCAGTACATACACAGTAAAATATCCATTGGAATTCTACAAGGAATGTGGATTACTAAGAGTATCCATATTTTATCCCAGTACCCATACTTTATCCCTTTAAAAGAATGAATTTCCTTTTTCTGTCTTTGAAATTACCATACCTGTTAGGGTCACGCTCTTGCCCTCTTGCAGTATTTCTGTATTACTGGAAAGGTTTGTATTTTCTCAGTTTTATTGGCTGCATCTACTTGAATTATTTTATAAAATCTCAGGAGATGCAGAAGACCAGCTATTCTAGTCAGAGCATCCTTATATTTTACTCCTGGCTCACTTTTTTTTAAGAGATTAGGTCTCGCTATGTTGCCCGGAATAGTCCTGGGCCCACAGACACAAGTGATCCCTAGCTCAGCCTCCCAAAGTAGATGCGATTACAGGCACGCGCCACCACACCTAGCTGTTTTTTTAAACAGGTCTCACTCTGTTGCCCATGGTAGTCTTGAACCCATGGAATCACACAATTCCTAGCCTCAGCCTCCCATGGTTAGGATTAAAGATATGTGCCTCTGTGCCTGGCTTCTGGCTCACTTTTACTGAAGGTCATGGATCTTTTTCTCCCATTCTTAAATTTGCTGCTACTTTACGTGACTCACATATTAAAAATTGTAAAGTACAGGGCCAGGCATAGTGGCGCGTGCCTGTAAGCGGCAGCCTAGGAAGCCAAAGCCAGGGCCGGTGATTGAGGTTCGAGTCCTGCTCAGAGCAACGTAGCGAGACCTAGTTCAAAAAAATAGCTGAGTGTGGTGGCATGCGCCTGTAATCCCAGCTACCTGGGAAGCTGAGGCTGAGGATTGCTTGAGTATGTGGTACCACGGGCAAAAACAGTGAGACCTAGTTGCCAAAAATAAATAAATAAATAAATTGTGAAGTACTTTAGAAATACAAGTATTTAGTATGTTCTTCTATTAAAACATTTTTTCTAGCAGCACATGTGCCCAATACACAGAAACATATCATTAAATCAGAAAACTAAGTCCAGAGAATGCATTTTTTATTTTTGGTATGTCTTTAGAAAATCACCTAGAAATTCATATCAGGTCACACATGTAAAAAAAATGGTTTGAGAATGTTCTGTAATGCTACAACTCAGGTGTAACTGATGGATCTTGACATGCAATCAGTAGAGAGCAAAAAAGTAAAGGACACTGCAATTTACAAACCAGGGAAATGAGGAACAGAGAGGCTATGTGCCCCAAAAGAAAGCTAGTTGAACTGGCTCATAAAAATGTAGCCTAGATGAGCTTCTCTAGCACCTTAATCATCAGCCCTTAGAATTTTTAATAACTCATTATACAATGTGAGGGATACATACACTTTAAACTCATTCATGTACAAATGGATCTACCTGTTCTAAAGAAAGAAGCAGGCATGTTAGAAATTTAAGTCAACACACTTCCAAATTCCTATTTTACGGTCACATTTTACCTTCTTTTAGAACAATTTATAGATGAATTCTGTAAAAACTAGAAATGTTTGACTCAAAAGAGCAGAGCTTAGAGATAATTCACCTAATTCATTTTCTTCACTGTGTCAGTGAGAAGACCAACCCAGAGCACAGACCAACCTTGTAAAGAGACAGTTTTAAAGGGATGAAACAGAAAATCTCAGCTTTCTGAAAAACCCCAGTGGCATTTTATTCTGTATGTATTTAAGGTACTGTGACCACGTATCTTCAACCTATTCCACTCAGAGAGTTCCCTAAACTGGTGTGAGTGAGGTACTACTGCAAATGAAAGAAGCAACAAAACAGGAAAGATGTACAAACAAATTCATGAAAACGGTAAAATGTTAATTTTATTTCACATGATTGTTTACCTCCAATTATCATTGATAATGCAAATAATGAATTACTTTCTAAAATATTGATAAGACATCTGCTATGCTACAAGTATTTTCATTATATAATTTTCTCCTATTTTTCATATGAGGAAAAATGCTATTAAAATACAAATACAAAAATGTGTTTCTTAATCTACCTCTTTACAAATAAGTTACTTAATGCTTATGTGTGTAGATACACACACACACACACAATGGGTCTGTAAGTTCACTAGCTAAAAAGTATGTAAATTCAGAAAACATGTCCAGTCATTGTTGACTCTTCAAAGCAGATAATTTCCAGGTGACGAGAAAATGAAGACTTTCTGAAATCCTTTCTCCTTTAACATTTAAAAATAAGTTTTTTTAAGTCTCAAGTCTTTATTTTGATATTTAAAATGATATGCTAATAATCCTATCCAAAAACTTCTAAGGAAACAGTTATTGTGTCTGCTCTATAAAGAAGCAGATAAGGCCAGGCACGGTGGTGCATGCCTCTAAGTGGCAGTCTAGGAAGCCTTGGCAGGGGTTAGGAATCGCAGTTTGAGTCCCTCTGGGGGCATGTAGTGAGACTTAGTCCCCAAAAAATAGCTGGGCGTAGTGGCATGTGCCTGTAATCCCAACTACCTGGGAAGCTGAGACTGGGATTGCTCGAGTCTGTGGTACCCGGGTAACGTGAGCCTGCGGTTCCACAGGCAAAAATACTGAGACCTAGTCTCAAAAACAAAACAAAAAAGAAAAGAGCAGATAAACTGCAAGTCTGCGCTGCTTATAAATGGATGACAGACCACATGGGGGCAGGTAGCACATTAAGCATGCTCCCAGTTAGCATTTAATGTCACACTATTTACTAGAGAGCAACAACATCTGACTACGTCCCTTCTGGCTGCATCCGACTCAGAAGATCAAGGCATACAGTCTTACCTCAAACTGCGGGTAAGGAGGAGCCATGGCAGAAGGGGGCCCTGAGGTGGGAGGCGGCATCCCTGAAGTGGGCGGGAACAGACCCAAGGCATTCAGATTCAATCCGGGAATTAGATGTGCTTGCAGCTGCAATGGTAAAACGGTCCCTTCATTATACAAGTAAAAGATGTAGTGTAAGGGAGCATTTCGTAAGTGACAGCATTTGGATTGTAACCTTTTGTCTAGTAGAGAAAAAAGATCATTTTATGGCCAAAAATTTTAGAACAAAGCAGATGTTCCACATGACTACTTGATTATACAGTATTTTAAAATCTGTGTGTTCCTTTGTACACCCCCATGCCCAAACTAGGCTTCTCAAGGCAGGGATGACAACCTTCCCCTTTACCATCTGCTATTAGCACTTGGACAAATATGTACTGTGGATACAGATACGCAGCACCAGCTATTAAGCAATCTCTACTCCGTGGGTCAGTTTTGGCCATCACAGAACTGAAGGCCTAAAACTGAGTTAAGTCCTTTGAAAACCAGGTGCCGGGCAGGGCATGGTGGCACATACCTGTAAAGGGGGATAGTCTAGGAAACCACGGCAGGACCGGGGATTGCGGTTCGAGTCCCACTCAGGCAAAGTAGCAGAGACCTAGTTCCGAAAATATAGCTGGGCGTGGTGGCGCAAACTTGTAATTCCAGCTACCTGGGAAACTGAGACTGGGGATGCTTGAGTCTGTGGTACCCCAGGCAATGAGAGCCTGCGGTTACACGGCCAAAAATATCGAGACCTAGTCTCAAAAAAAAGGAAACCAGGTCCCTCTGCACATTCTGCTACAACTAAACAATTCATTGGGGGTGGGTACAAGCATCAGAAAGGGGATTTTATTTTATTGTAATTTTGTCAGGGTTGAAAGTAAGGTAAAGACTAAAGTTAAGACGTGAGCATAGTGAAATAGTGAAGAGGATCTTTTTTAAAGTTCTAGAAGTTCTGGATTTACACCCAGCTGACACTGAAACCACTGGTGTGAAAATGTGAAGGTAGGCAGCAGTCATGTAGGGGAAAACCATTAGCACTCTAGGTAATACAGTTTTTCACATTTCCTTCTTTCAGGTGTAGTATTTTGATGACAGGTCCAATTGAGGATATTTTATCATCCTTTACATCAAAATTCAAGATGAACTTTTGATATGTTCCATTTCCAGCACCATTTTATCCATTAAGGAATGTCAGCAATTCATTTTAATGGCTTTAATTGCATGATAGAGACAGTTTTGTCATTTGAAATTCTTTAATGGGTAATCAAGTTTTAAATTTGTATTCATAATAGCAGCTCTTCTGTGCACAGTATCCTCTGTGATCCTAATGAGCAAGCAATGTAGGCAGTAGTCCCACTTTAAAGATAAGGAAACTTTAGGGTTTCCTAAGATTGGAAATAAATTATCCAAGAGAATAGAGTTGCAGCTAATAAATGGCTGTGCTGGGACTGAAACCCAGTTTACATACTTCTACAGCCCACATTCCTACTGTACTAGTCTCCCTCATTTAACACTGCATGGGAGACAGTAATTTTTGTTTGCAGGTTTTAGTCTTACCTCACAGATGAGGAAGCTTACAGTCACAGATTAACTTGCTCAATTACAAACGTCAAAGCCTAATGTCCAAGCCTCTCCCCAACTACCTCAGGGTACTTGCTATGGTGCTAAAAATCAGAAATGACCTCATTAAAGAAATCAGTTTTAACGCAACTGAAAAAGATCTTTAACTAGTCATCAAAATAAAAACATGTCCATATGAAAACTAACATTCATAGAAGCAATATCATTTTCATAAGACTCCCGAATTTTCTTCATGATCTCTTCCTCAGCTTTGGCACATGTTTCAACATTGCCTTTCACTGTAATGGTGCGCTCCGGGTTATACAGCGTCAGTTCCTGCAACCTGTAGGTTGAAAACAGGAAGAAAGAAAAAGAATGGAAGTTATAATACAAAAGCGTTAATAATAGTTCAGCCATAGATGGCAATTAAAACCCAACTGTGAAGGCTGCCAATATGTGAAAGTGGGTAGTAAGATGTGATGAAATGAGTAAAAACCCCCAAAGACAGGAATCCAAGAACTATAAAGCTCCAAGTGAAAAAAATATTCCCCTCTCCCACCTTATCAGTAAGTTATGAGATGTACATAGTTCAACTGAGCCCATGTTTTAGACGTAGTTTATTCTTGACTACTTCAGACTGAACCATCTCCACAATTTAACTGAAACAAAGAAAATAACTGGAGGAATGTACAGTTTGAGTGGAAATAATACATTTCTAGTTTGCACTGGCCAGTCTAGGCGGAATGAACAGTCTTGTGCAACTGCATTTTCTGGGTCACAAACAAGGAATAAACATGTAAATATTCCAAAAGGCAAACCAGAATTCATATGTATAACCCAATTTTTACCAGTACTTTTAGTGTTTAGATCAAAATAGGCTAGAGGAAATATCAACCCATCTTGACTAAATTAAAAAACGATTCCTTGAAAACCAAACAGCTAAAGACACATCATTTCCCTCACTGTCAGTCAGGATTTTCCTTTCCTTATCAAAGTTATGAAGAAACATTTGAGGACCTGCTTGTTATACTTCATTTCACATAAAGCCAGTTTCCAAGAAACTACTGACAACATTGAGAACTTATATTGTGCACTGCAAAGCCTTGCTTAAACCCACTGTAAAATAGAAGTTATGCATATTCTACAACCTCCAGCACAAAAACATTTTCTAATTCAAAAGAAAGCAAGACAGCACTTACGGAGATATTGTGATTTTAGTGTCTGTGTCTTGCTCGATTTTTTTAAGGTTTCTTCCTTCCTTACCAATAAGACGACCAACAAAGTTATTGTGGGCTAAAATCTTCAAGGGAATTTCTTCTGTGCTATAAATTAAAAATGGGAATGAAATCAAGGTAAGGAAACCTACTTAGCAAAGAGCTAATTTTAATTAAACATTTACCTACAACACAAGAAGTATATGTCAGGTTAAGTTTAAAACTTGCTGGTCTCTATCAGCCTTTAACTCTTAACAACACACGAATAAGCAAAAAATAGTAAGTATTTGGATATAAATTATTATTATTATTTTTGAGACTAGGTCTTGCTATTTTTGCCCATGGAACCACAGGCTCACATTGCACGTTGTACCATGGACTCAAGCAATCCCCAGCCTCAACTTCCCAGCTATCTGGGATTACAGGCGTGCGCCACCACGCCCAGCTATTTTTTTTTTTTGGAACTAGGTCTCGCAACATTGCCCCAGGTGGGATTCGAACCACGATCCCCAGCCCCTGCCACAGCTTCCTAGGCTGCCTCTTACAGGCACACACCACCGTGCCCGGCTGGATATAAATTATTTTTTAAACAACTTTATTTTATTCGCTTCAGGGATCATCCTCCAATGATCGATTCTGTTCACTCTCTGAAAATACCTCTTTACTCAACTTTGTACTGGAATCACTAACATGAGGATACAACATACAAATGCCAAATTGTATGATTTACTATAAATTTTAAAATACATACCTGATGGTGCATGCACAGTTTTAAAAGGAAATGGAAACAGAAGAAACTTGACAGTTATGCTTTGGGAGAAAACTGTAAAAGCAGGAAGGGGACTTTCATTCTTCATTCTGTACCTTTCTGATTTTTTAAGTCACATACATATTGCTTAAAAAATATCAGAGGGTTACCTAGATGGTACTCTGAACTAAAAAAGAATTATACATATTATAATACAACACAATGTAAGACCTTACAACTAAAGTATATTCAATGTACGTTCAAGGAATCTACAAATTAACTGTTGGGGGTTGCACCCTCAGCTCACTCCAGTTCCTTACTTTGAATCCTATATTTATACTCACTGTGCTTTATGCTCAAGGCAGCAAAGAGCCCAACCTCCCCTCAAAGTTTCGGTGGAGCAGATATTTAGAGTTCCAACCCAGAACACACAAATCAATCTCCCATCTGTTAGCACCGGTGTCAGGATTCCCCCCCCTCCATACTCCCTAGTGCTGCAGGGTGGGGTTCAGCAGATGGTAAGAGGGTCATGAATTCTAAGTCAAACAGTGGGCTTTGGGGGACTCTACCTTGGTTAAATCCCAGGGGCACTTCATGGATGTTAGGTGGGTTTCTTATTCCCACCCCCACCCCCCATGCTACAGCTGGGCAAACCCCATGAACAACACTCACCCCATGTCTGAAAATGAATGAAAATGTTTAAAAGACTTAAGCTTTACAACCTAATCAGTAATGCCCACCACTTTCACTCTTCAGGATAGCATTTCCCTTTGTGGTTATTCCCAAGAATTGTGTCATAGAATGCCAAAATTAGAGCACACAGACATCAATCTCTGCACAGGATATTCCTCTTTACTCACAATTTTATATCTTGAGCTTCCTTGTGCATAATCTCCAGAATAGACTTACAAGCTGCAGAGGTGCCTTCAGGGGTAGAAAGGATAGTAATTGATTTCTCAGCAGCACCTGCATTCTCTTTACGATGGACATCGATTCTTACGGTGGACACAAGGAGAAAGGAAAACAAGAGCTGTAAGTATGTATCAGGATAGAATCTATGATTAGCCACTTCAAAGTGATAGGACTTTTGGGCAGACTGGATGACTCACTTCCCTCAAAAGCACACTGTTAATACACTGTCAAATGGATACCTCAGAGTCAAATTTCAATTCCAAGAACATTCTTCTTCCTTCAAGTAGGGGCTTCTTTTCACTGGGCCCAAACTTTGTGTGCTTAAAGCTTCCTTTTAGATGCTATAGAACAAACATCTCATCAAAAAAGCCTCAGTTCAGACAAAAGGCTTCTTTAAAATAAATGGGAACTGGAATGCATGCCAAGAGGACTGGCATTGGAATCACCAAGCCGAGTTGGATTCTGCATTGTACACAGTATTCCCATGTTACTCATCACATTCAATTTTCCTTACCTGTGGCCTTTTTTTAAGGCTCCTTTCTACATTTTGCTTCCTTACCAGAGGAAATTCCCAACAAACTATGATGGGAACAGAACCCAAAAAAATGGGTAGTTAAAAGCAAATGGCCATGAAACACAGAATGTCTGACTCGCTAGTAATCATATACACACTGAGCAAAACAAGATGTATTTACTTCCACACCTGAAAATATTTTGATAGTTAAGTATTGGCAAGAAAATGAGTAATGAGACATACCAAACTTTTGATGGGAGTATAGAACAAACTGGCAGGACTTGTCAAAGCTAAAATGCTTATGTTTTTAATACTAAATTCTGCTTCCTGTAAAATCTCTTACATGAAGTTTCACATATGGGTGAAGACTGGTGTTTCTGCTGGCCCTCAGGGCTAGGGAAGGGGGTGGGGGTTAGTGGGTTCTGCCTTCCAGGTCCAACCCTAGCCCCATCTGGGTTGGAGGAGAGAGTTGAAAGTCCCCATGGACCACCTGGGCTCGGGGGAGGGCCCCAGCACACCTCTGCTGCAGCCTAGACTGCTGGGGGGGTGGGGGTGAGGCGGGGGTGGTTGTTTGTGCCGGTCCTGTGCCACTAGGTCTAGGGGGCTCAGGCTGGGGGCTGGGCAGAAGCCCCAGGGCCTAAGCTGGGAGTAGGGCCCAAGGTTCCCTTGAAAGGCCTGGCCCTTTGGGGGAGTTCCCCAGGAGGGCATTGGGTAACTTCTACACCACCAGGTGTAAGGATCTAGGGGTGGAGGCCTTTGCCGCTACTTTTTCAGTGTCTGGGGATCAGGATGGACCCCTCGGGATCCCAGGGGTCCCAAGATGGGAGAGGGGATTAATAGGCTCTGCCTTCCAAGCCCAGCCCTGTGAGTCTAGTCGGGTTGGAGATGGGAGTGGAGGTCCTTTCAGGTGAGTCCTATGCTACCAAGATCTGAGGGTCTCAGGGGCCTCAAGGTCAGGGGTCTCAGGTTGGGGGAAGCTGGCCTCTGCCTCCATGTGTGCAAGGGGTGGGTTAAGGGGGACAAGGTGCAGGATCGGGGAAGAGGGGACTCCCCCCTCTCGTTTACTCCAACCTCAATCAGATCTGTACTAGGAATGGAAAAAAATCAGTCTCTCCAGCTGCAGATATAATGCAGAGGAGAGGAAGTAATAACAGCCCTGGATACACTCACCACTTGAGTAGGACAAGCAAGGTACTGGGAACCACTGATACAAGAAGGTGAAACCAGCAGTTGAGGTGACCTGTCACAGATTTCTATCTGCATGGTCTCCGGGGCTGAGGAACCAAACCCCTGGTCTACAGTTTCTGCAACGTGAATGAGGCACCCTCCTTTACCAATCAAGGGGGGGAGAAAGCCATAGACATATGGCTGTGACCCCATACACAACTGCTAACACAAGAGAGCAGAGGAGCTGGACCAACCACCTGGGAAAGTCTATCCCCAGCAGGGAATGCCTCCACTGCCAGCAGCTGGGAGCTGGATTCCCAAACCAAGATATCAGAACTATACAGCATGGCACACAAGCAGCACCGCGTGACAGACACCAGTTACTCCTGGAGATGTGAGCAGCCTCGCCTGCTGCTGTCCAGGAGTGCAAGTTCGCACCCAGGAAAAGGGGACATTGTTCCAGAAAAAGAAAAGGCCAGTGGGTCAAACATGGACCAGCGACTTGTAGTGCAAGGAGTTCGGGTGACTGGAGGAGGGAAGAGGGAAGGGAGAGGAATGAGGGATACAATATTATTGAGAGTGGTGTTTCTCACCCTTGCCACTACTGACATTTTAGACTAGATTATTCTTTGTTGTGTAGACTGTCTTGTGCCTCTTAGAACGTTTAGCAACATCCCTAGACTCTACCTGCTAGATGCCAGCAGCGTATCTGTCTCCAGTTATCACTAACAAAATTGTCTCTTGATATTGTTAGATGTCCACTGGGGTGGGGTGGGGGGAGGGTCACTACTGGCTGAAAGCATAGGCCTGAGGTTGTTTGTGGCAGCAGCATCTGTAGTAGAATACAGGAATTATCTTTAAATGCCCACCAGGAAGAGATAATAACCGTATATAAGTATCACACAAATATTTAAAATGTGTGGTAAAATTATGGGCATTAAATAAACCTGCTTGATTGTATGTGAAAAAATACAGATGATACGGTTTTTCTCTTAAAACTATAGTTGTTAGTAGGAACAAGTGCTTTAAAGATATATCCCCAACTTAGCACTATCTAAGGTAAGTATTTATGTACTTCTATGATTTTAATTAAATGCAAAATAACTGTTGCTTATAAGGTACAAAGAAAATCAACTATCAAAACAAGTGTGTGTGAGGCAAAATGTGCACTTGTGATTCCTTTTGGCATGTTAGAAAACAAAGAGCTACATAACTTGAAGCCATGAGAAGGACCACTTATGCTAATAAAACCAAGGCTTAGATTTTACTTTCTTAAACGTTTGGTTAAAACTGAAGATATATATCAGAAGTAAAACCTATAGCTAAAAAGGACAATAAGTCAGAAGGTGGAAAAAATGCATAATTTCACTTGTATGGAATGTAAAGAAATAAAGCAAAGGGAGCAAAGTAAAACAAAAACTCCAGAACTCTGACAGGCAAAGGTAGGTTACCAGAGGGCAATCAATGGGAGAGGTGTGGGGGAAAGGGAGAGGGCGGGGGTGTGGTGTGAAAGTGGCCCCGTGAACCATGGTGGAGAGTTTTGGGTATTTAGGTGGAGGACATGGTGCATAGCATACATTTTAAGATGTGTAACACTGTATCCCTAAATCACATGCAGTGTTGTAAACCAATGTCACCTTTTGGAAACCAAAGTTACAACAATAAAAAAGTGAAAATAAGGCACTATGAAATAATTTACTACTCAAAAATTTAACAGGGCCACTCCAAAAAAAAAAAAAAAAAAAAGGTGAAATTATTCTATTTAATACAGTAATTAAAACTACATGACATTACTCATTTATCAAAATCCGGTGACCTGTACAATACGGATTGATTCCTTGTAAAGAGCTGGTGAAGAAAACGAAGGATAATGAAAGAGACTGAGTTTAGTCTAAGAGGCTGGGACTGAATGTAAGTATGACTATTCAACCATTTTATTATATCTTCCAAGCTTATTTAAATGGTGTAAAAGAATGGTTTACAACTTGTTAAAACGAAGAAGTGACTTAGGAAAAATTAGGTATATTAGTTTCTGTGGAATACCTGGGGGCAGGGGATTCACTTATTAACTTGCTGTTATCTTTTAGGGAATGTCTCTTAGGGTTAATATTGGAGGAATGGGGATGGCATGCCACTCATCTTTAGTTTTCTGAAGACAGATAAGATAGTGAAATGAAATTTTCTCCATCCACAGCATGAGCCCTGGCAGGTTATAAGTGGAGCTCCCAACAATTCTAATGCTAACTACTAGGCTTTAATTTAAAACAATGTGTCCATACTTACTAACTTTAACAATGTATAACATTAACACACATTGTTAACAATAATGGAAACTGCATAGGAGAAAGTGAATAAATGAGAACTCTTGTACAATCTATACATATTCTGTAAATATTAAAAGGTCCAAAAAATTTAAGTCTAGTGATTTTTTTAAAATTAAATACTTCGGTATAAATCCAGAGGGAAAACATGGATAGGATTTGCATGGTGAACACTAGATAATGTTGATATGAAGCAATGGAGAACATGTCTATGGATTACAGGTATCAATAGTTTTCACTCCTCTTCCCAACTGACACACATGTAGCACAATTCCTGTCAAAATCTGATTAGTGAAGTTCTAGTTACAAACATGTTTACCCTGAAAAGCATATAGAAAAGAAAAAGGACTAGAATAGCCAGGTTTGGTGTTTTTTTTTTTTTTGTTTGTTTTTTTTTATTTAGTGGAAGGCAGAAGGAGGAAGGAATCAATTCTCCCAATTTTAAGAGAGACAGCAATTAAGGCCATTTCTATGTTATGAATTTGTTTGGGGACACAAAGATAAATGAAACAGAATATTCAAAGACAAACCCATGTGAGCATACCAAATGATTTTAGACAAATATGGGGGGAAAATAGGGTAACATAGAAATGAGACAATAAGGGCTATCTAGAAATAACAGACAAAAAAACATATCTGAGACAGCAGATCCCATCTCTTGAACCATCTTTCCACCTCAAGAACTGCTTTTCTTCTAGCAGGTAATATGCTGAACTCCCCATATCGGGGATTCACCATGTTAAGGATTACTAAATTCTGACCCTTTGAGAGAAGAGAAGGTTGCTTTACAGATTAGGTTAGACCTCTGAGGCCACTCCACAGACAGAACATCTGATAATGACTAGTTTCAATAGCAAGAGTTAATTAAATTCACGACAGAGCTTTACAAATGGCAAATGAATCATGGAATATAACAAAAACTACTTCCCTTCCCTCTCCATCCTCCATCTTCCTGCTGTAAATAAAACAAACAGTTCAATTTAAATCACAGTTCTGACAAGGAAATGAGTAGGGCTAAAAGGAACAACCCTAATCTGCCATGTAACAAGGAAGGGAAAACATTTAATAATTAGTTTCTGCAGGTACTAGGTGGGTCAAAGGAACAAAAGTCTTTAAATCTTAAGATTAAAACCAGATAAATTTAAGATTAAAATGATCTGGATGGTGTTTCAACCATCTTTCCCCCATCCTTTTATCATGAGACGAAGGCCACTGATTTTGTACAAAGGTGACCCAACAACTGCTCCAAGGGACCACACCACCAGAGGTGTGGGCATGGGGCCACCAGTTCCTTCATTCCATGTGAGAAATGAGTCTAGAGCTAGTTTAGTTTAGGCCTGATGCTTATAACGACTACAGACTGCCTCATAAACAAGGTGTACATGGCTCTATAGTTCCAGTTTTGAGAAAGGCACTGTTTAATTCCTAGGGCTACATAAAATCATTGTCTTAGCAAATTCAAACAGAAAATAAGTCCAAGGTCATTTCTCCAACCCTTTTATAAAATGACACAGAACAAGTTTGTACAGAGCCTCTGTTCTCTAGCACACTTATAGTTCTCCAGGAAATATGGCAGCAGTAGTTCCAGAGGTGTTTTGGTGGCACTCACAGAACTGGGGGAGAGTAAAGAGTTCATCACCAAACTTCTTGAAGCTGAAATTCCATATACATTACAGGACCGTCGATGGAGAAAAACAACTGATAAAATGCACTGGTATATCTATAGTAAAATGCCCACTAAATGCATCTAAAGGGCCTTGATGTAATTTACACAGACATCTCACTTTTACATATCAGGCACAGATACTACTTTCTGCTCCTTAAAGGTAAGTTCAATGTTTGAAAATTTTCCAACTCCTTAAAATCTCATAGCATCATAAAGAAAAAGTCATTCATGAGTACATGGCCTAACAAATTTAAACCATAAGCAGAATGATCCTTAACTGAATTATCAGGACTGAAAACCTATTTTGTATTAAGTCCAGAAAATTACTTCCAAAAACACTGAAGGCAGGTATCACCAGGGTGGGAGTAAATGTAGGGGGAGCAGAGAACAATCAAGAAGTTGCCCTTTTGTTCACCGCCGCGTCCATCATCAGAAGTGGATTAGGTATCATTTGTTTTTCATTCACGTGTGAAAATTTGAGGTTCCCTTTGAGATTAAAGTTTAGCCCCAGATTTATATAAAACGAACACCAAGATATCAAATCACAAGCTTCTTCCGGATTCCCAAGTATTATACAAGAAAGGATCATAACCAAGCTCAGAAGGACACCAAGTACCAGAACAGCGTACTCTGTTATTAAGATTCAAAGGGGGGGAACACTACCACCCATCTCATACTCAGGAATACTCACTTAGACTGAGTCTGTTTGGTGATATTCCGAATGGTGGCGCCTTCTTTTCCTATAATGGCCCCAACAAACTGGGTGGGGACCAGCAGACGCAGAGGCAAGTCACAGGGTTTCTGCTTGGACATGGATCCTGGAGATCCCTGCCTCGATGAACCTCTCTGCCCACACCCTCGGCGACCTCGGGGCTGCTGCAGGGGGGTTGGCTGGGCAGTCATTTCATCAGGGATGTAGGCCACTTTCAGTGAGAAGTTCTCCAACTGGAATCCATTCAGTTTGTCTAATGCTCTGTAAGTTGACAGGGAGCAGGGCGTGGGAAGAGCTATATAATAAATCTTTTAGGAAAACAATACCCATCTCCTCTTCCACTCAGGATTATTGGCTCTAAATTTTCTGAATAAAGCCACTGAACAGGCAGCAAACCCAGAACATTTAACAGACCCACCCACCCCCACCCACTTTTCCTTTCAAGTACACACAGAAGAAAAGACCATCAAGTTTCCAAAGGACATATATTTGTCTTCTACCAAAGGAAAATAGAAAGGAAATAAATTTTTGCTAAGCTCTTGCTTAAGTTATTGCCCATGAGGTTAGTACAGCTTAGGAGAAACTCAGAAAGAAATTTTTACCCTGGCTAGTCTTTGCAAATCAAAACAGAAAAAAACATTAGAAATATATACCACATTTACTTCACACTCTACAAAACACAAGTAATTAAAACATTTTAAGACTTGAAGGATAACTATCTCTAAGCCACTTATAGGAGACTGGTAAATTTAATACTCAGGATAATTAATGACTCAATAAATTCTTAGCTCCTATTATGAGCTGCTTCCTGAGAAAATAACAGCCCCTGACCTGGTAGTAGTGATGATCTGATACGGAGCAGAGAGACCCTATAGGGTAATACGTGTATAAACAGACAAAAAAAAGGGGGGGGGGGGAGAAAGAAGAATAAACCATTTCCTCCCTTATCCCTCTACTTTAAGAGCTTTACTTTTTTTTTTTTTTGCATTTTTGAGCCTTATTATGGAAAAGTACCCAAATCTTAAGCATACATCTTCAATAATTTTTTACAAGGAAATAAATACCCAAATCCAGAATCAGACTTATGGCAGTGACCCAGTACTTCCTTCCAGTAAATGCCCCTCCCTAGACTTCTAACAGTACAGAATTTTGCCTGTTTTCAAATTCTATGTGAATAAGTACACAAGTGCATTGGTTTTGTACTCTTTCATATCTATCATTTTTGACTTATCACATATATAATATACAAATCATTGTGGTTTACCTAACTTAGACATTTAAAAGTGGAGAACTCAATTAAAAACTTGGCATAAGGTGTCAAAAGTACAAAAAAACTAATAGTACGTATACCAATACATGACAAAATGAAAAATAAAAGCCCCTCATTTCTCCTAGGGTTGCAGGGCTGACTGCTCAGATTCTGTTCTAGCCAGGTCCTGAGTTCAGCTCAGGCAGGAAAACAAAACAGGCTGGATATGATCTTTCTCCAGTTGCTCCAAGGTTATTTTTGGTTCACATTTGGTTCATTTACTTTACTCATTTGAAGAACTTTCAATTTTCCATTTAGATGGTAAGGGTTAGGAGGGAGGAGGGAAAGATGTTCCTAGCACCACAAATGCATGGAATTAGAAGGCAGGACAAGGTAGCCAGCCAATAAGGCTAACCTAAGGATAGAGTTCTGCTCTTTTCTCACTTCAGCCCCATTACATTGCTATCCAACAGTCCTTAGCACAAGAATGAAATCTCATTATAAAAGATCCCAGTAATATAGAAATTAGAAAGTAACAAGCAATTTCTGTTACTATTCTCAACTCTTCAAGACCCTTCCCAGAAATCACTGTTAGCTTCTGCAAATGAGCCAGCCTTCCTATGTTTGCACATGTGCACATGCTCAGTGCCACACTTAAAAGCATAATTTGATTTCTATGTTAGAGGGCGCTCTTTCCATAAGCTTTACACTGCAGTAGTACTGTTTACTGGTATCCTGATAATTGAAAATGTCCCTTAAAGTCTCTCTCTTCCCTTTTGTTTACAGGAACTGTAGATTAAGACCCTACACCAAGCATTCTGATTATTTCTAAAGGAAAACAAAGCTGTGAAATTTTATTAATATTGAGGATATGTATTCATTATAGAAGTTTGGAGTTGCCCTTTCTCACTACTAATCTGAGTATTGTCAGGTTCAGAAGAGAGTAAGCAAGTTCTAATTGTGGAATTAAGACAGTAATGTTACCCAAAAGGGGGGTAAACAATCTGTTTCAAACCTTTTTTCTTTGAGACTAGGTCTTACTATTTTTGCCTGTGGGACCACAGGCTCACATTGCCCGGGGTACCACGGACTCAAGCAATCCACAACCTCAGCTTCCCAGGTATCTGGGATTACAGGTGCATGCTACCACGCCCAGCTATTTTTTTGGAACTAGGTCTCGCTATGTTGCCCCGAGTGGAACTTGAACCGTGCGTGATCCTTGGTCCCAGCCACTTCATAGGCTGAAGCTTACAGGCATGCGCCACTGTGCCCGGCTAAAAAAAGACATTTCTTTGAGGGGGTAAGACTCATGTAGGGGGTCAAAGAGCCTGAGCTACAGTATCCAGTGTAGAGTTTGGACCCCCAAATATTTCAAGTTCAGGCTGTTTGTCAAAGGGAAGAGCATGTACTCAGTGTATCCCAGGCTTTAACTGCCAGCTAAGCAGAGATCCTGCAATGCATAATGCTCCAAAACTGGACACAGCTGAAAGAGCACAGGAGTGACTTAACTGCAAGTCCCAGCTTTCTCAAAACTAAAGACTGTACATTTCTGCATTTTCAGTCAACCACTGACACTTTTCTCAGCACAGTTTAATATTCAGCTGTCATGTGGTGTTTAGCTGTATTCATGGGGAAAACAGTATTTTCACCAAACTACTGTATATGCAAGATATATGAGCAATTATCACAACTATTTAAAACATGCATTCAGGTTCAACACAACTCAAAAATGTTTATCCAACATTTGTATAACAGGGTCCTGTTTCCCATAAGTACTTGGCTGCTCCTACAGTTTTAAGAATCAGGAAGATGCTGAGTAGTTTTACTAATTGGTAGTACTTAGTAGTCTTCTTAAAAAGTTTACTGGGGTACATCAGTTTCAGCTAAAAGGGTCTTGAGAGAGTAGTTTAAGCAGTTTAACTCAATGATGAAAGGAAAGAAAGAAGAAATGATATCCAAAGAAGTTAAATTTATCCGAGAGTATACACATACAGATGTGAGGACTAGAAAACGATGGGTTAGAAACCAGAACTCAAGCCCATTTTGAGAAACAAGCAGCCATACAACTTTTGAGAGGTCATTTCCTTGTCTGGTATTAGGAAATGCGGAACTGCAATTTACATATTTACATTTCCTATCAACTGTAAAATTGCATGTCTAAACCTCTTTTTTTTCTTATTCCCAGACCTAACTGCTGTATATATCACATGGGTTCTAACAAATTAACACATTACTGAAAAACTGGACAATTCTGCTTCCTAATGTAGCAATCAGTAAATGCCTGGTAATATCACATGCAGGGATGCATCTTAAATTAGTAATTACATAAAAGCCCTCACATTCACCTACAATGGACTTCATTAGATCTAAAGCAATTCTTATCATGAGGCACCAACTGCTTAAGAAATAGATTTTTATATCCATGAAATAGGTAGGAAGAGGAGTGTTTTAAGAAGTGAAACCTCCAATAAACCAAACTCTTGAATTCAGCATACTAGGTAAGCTGTAAATAAGTTTATGGCATGAAAATATAATGTCCCATCTCTGAAATACAGAAAAAATATTTAAAATAAAGTTGTGATGCATGTGACGAAGCCTACAGGACTCAATGGCAAGGTTAATAGCAGTTACCTCAAAAAGTCCTTTAGTCTGGGCCAGACATGGTGGTGCATGTCTATAAGCAGCAACCTAGGAAGCCACGGCCGGGGCCAGGATTGAGGTTCAAGTTCCACCAGGGGCACATAGCGAGACCTAGTCCCAAAAAAATAGCTGGGCATGGTGGTGCGCGTCTGTAATCCCAGCCTCCTGGGAAGCTGAGGTTGGGGATTGCTTGAGTCTGTGGTACCATGGGAAACGTGAGCCTGCGGTTCCACGGGCAAAAATAGCGAGACCTAGTCTCAAAAAAAAAACAACAAAAACCTTTGTGTAGCTGCTTATCTGTTATTTCTTTATACATAATCTTATTTATAAAATTTTATTTACTAATTTTCTTTTGAAAACTAGGTCTCACTATGTTGTCTGGGGCTGTCTCAAACCCATGGGCTCAAATGATCCCTAGTCTCAACCTCCCAGGTAGCTGGGATTACAGGTGCGTACCATCATGCCCAGCTATTTGCATAATTTTAAAGTTTGAGGGTAGATTTCCTTCCTTTACTGATCTGTTACTGTTTCAAACACCCATAACTACAACTGTCAGTTCTTCTAACAACTAGAAAAGGATGTACATCGATAGCTTCAAAATATAAATATTCCTAAATCTTACCAAAAACAAACACCAGAAATAAGTAATAAAAAAACAAAGTGTAAGACCTAAATGCTTACATACTCTGAAATGTCATTTCTTTGTCACATGTGGCCAATCTGAGTAATGTTTACCCCACCTGAGTGTCCCTGGAGGACAAACAAAACTTGGTACTCCAGCAACCCAAACCTGCCCTATTCCAAGAGACAAGAAATACTAAGCATATAATTCTGCCTTAGTGTTTTTTTTTAAATTTTATTATTATTTTAATGAATTAGTAACTCAAGATTTAAGGTTAGAAACAAATCTATGTATTTCTTGGTAATGTATATACTATTAACTTGGTTTTTCTTAGCCATAAGGTGGCAGGAATTTCCATGTTATATTCTGTCATAGAGATACAGCTTTATGGAGGAATCAATTACCTTAAAAGTAGTACTGAGAAAGCTTATAAAAGCTTTTTTTTTTTTTGAGACTAGATCTTACACTATTTTTGCCCGTGGAAGTGCAGGCTCACATGGCCCAGGGTACCACAGACTCAAACAATCACCAGCCTCAGCTTTCCAGGTAGCTGGGATTACAGGTGCGCGCCACCATGCCCAGCTATATTTTTTTGGAACTAGGTCTCGCTACATGTCCCTGACGGGACTTGAACCATGATCCCTGGCCCCAACCATGGCTTCCTAGGCTGCTGCTTACAGACATGCGCCACCACGCCCAGCCAAAAGCGTTTAAATTAGACCCCTGACTCCTGTCAGTGGCAAGTCATCTTAAATGAAGTACCTGCAAAACAGCGTATTAATAGTAAACAAAATGTTGGGGAAACGCTTAACTCCTGCTAACTTTAGAGCTCTTCACCTTTTAGATATTGAAAATGGTTTTGAAGATAATATCTTAGCTTCTCAACAGACTTATGCACTAAGGGTTGTAGCTATTCCCCATTTACAGATGGAAAGATAATCCCATCTGTAGACAGATTCACTTGACCAAAGTCACATCTAAAACATGGTCCATGAAACTAGATTCTGTATCTTCTTAACATTCATGTTCTACTAACACCTTCACAGGAGCAAGCTGGTTACACAGATTCCCAAACAACTGATGCTGAAGAAAGAAGTAAACTAAGAATGTCTACTTACCCCTCACTAACTACTTCAAGGATGTAAGCTTGCTGAGAAGAGAGTGTGAGAGGAAACCATGCCAGGCTACCTTAGCGGCACATGCTGGAGACCACAGATCTGGTCTGCAGGACACAGGGGGGGCAAGTTCTGCCTCAAGGGACTAGGCCTTTCCCTCAAGCTGCTCTAGAAGTAGCCCAGAGCCAGTGGACAGAATAACCAGTTTACTATTCACAGGGTGCCTATGTGCCAGATCATTGGATAGAACCATTTTCTCAATATGCATATAGATGTGTGAATATATTTGTTTCTTGTCAATTCTCTCTTTTTTTTTGAGACTAGGTCTCGCTATTTTTGCCCATGGAATCGCAGGCTCACGTTGTCCGTGGTACCATGGACTCAAGCAATCCCCAACCTCAGTTTCCCAGGTAGCTAGGATTACAGGCGCACACCACCACGCCCAGCTATTTTTTGGGACTAGGTCTCGCTATGTGCTCCCTGCAGAACTCCAACCGCAAGCCCCAGACCCCATCGCAACATTCTAAGCTGTCCTTACAAGTTCGCGCCACAGTGCCCAGCTCAATTCTCATTTAGTATCTGAGAAAACAAGTTCAGAAATGTCAAAAAAAAAACTTTTTTTTTTTTTTTAAAAAGACTAGGTCTTGCTATGTTGCCTGGGGTAGTCCGGAACCTGCAAATGCAAGTGATGATCCTTAGCATCAGCCTCCCAAGGCTGGGATTACAGGTGTGCACCACCATGCCCAGCTAGAAATGTCAAAGTTAGAGAATCAGTGTTGCCTGGTGCCAGAGTCCACACTTTTCCCACTCTTATCTAATGCTTCTCAGGATTAATTCCTACAGTTCCTACAAAATCAATTCCTACAGACTTGATTTACATGTTTAAAATTTACATGTTTAAAAAAAACTTACTAAAAAGCTTTAAGACAATTTTCATAACATTATGTCATAAAACTCATTTCTTTAAAATTATTCACTTTGAATAATCAAATTATTATTCACTTTGAATAATCAAATTATTATTCATTTTGAATAATTCCTAATTCTCCTTGCTCTCTGCAATTCTTGGGGGAGGAGAGGCAAAATTTCAATATTGCTTTAATACAACTTGACTGGGGTATAAATAAGTAAATAAATAAATCAGGTGGTCTTTCTCCAAAAGCTCTTTCATCACCATCAATGAAGGGGGAATGGGAACTTTGTCTTCACTCATTGGATACTTTTGGTCAATAGTTGATCCTCAATATTGATATTTATAAATATAAATATGACTCAATGATAAAGGGCTATGATTACTTTCCTTAAATAAAATGCCCTATTTGTTTATAGATTATCGAACCTAATAAATTACAAATTCCTAAAAGTTTTTCCTCCTTCCCTTGTATTAACTCGAAGCTGCTAATCTGTAACAATCATTGCAAACTATTTTTAGAACTCAATGTTCAGCTTGCTATCATGTTAAGATATTTTCAGCAATAATTATGCCTTGAATAGCCCATCTACCCTTCTTGTGCTTGTAATTCTATTTTCTCTGGAATGTTTTTTTTTTTTTTTTTTTTTGAAGGGGAGAATGGATATGTGGTATCAATGTGTCCCTGGAACAGTTGGCTTTATATCTCTCCAGAGTTATGAGATTCTTTCTCCAACATACATTTTCCCAGTAGCTCTTCAACTAATCATTTTCCTTCTTCATATAGCCTCACACATGTTTTCAACGAAGATGACTAAGATGCACCTCAGATAATTTCCAAGTATCACTGGATCTAACATATCAGTCCACATTTTCCCTATAACAGACAGTTCACCCTGTCAGCTAGTGATTATATCAGACAAATGAAGTCTGTTTCCTCACTGCCTTCACAATCTTCTGGAGGTATAAACATGAAACGTTTCTGTTTATCTTATTTGAAATGGCATAAGGATAAAATCACAAGTCTGTTTTATAATGCATCAGAATTTCTAATGTCAAAAACCTCATTAAATTAAAATTTTAATGGTGGACCCAAACAAAGAAAAATTGAATATTTTTAAATATAATTAAAATCTGATATTAAAACATTAAAAGTGTTTCACTTATGAGAAAAAATGAATATGATTAGATACTACTTTCCATTTACTACATTAGCAAAAATGATAAAGCTCTACATTAAGGAAAATATGGAGAAATGGACTCACACAATGCAGAAGGAAATATAGGAGTGTGGTGATACGCACCTATAATCCCAGCGCTGGGAGGCTGAGGTTAGGGATCGCTTGAGTCCGCAGGTTTGAGACTACCCCAGGCAACATAGCGAGATCTAGTCTCTAAAAAATAGCCTGTCACAGTGGCCTGTGCCTATAATCCCAGCTACCTGGGAGGCTGAGGCTAGGGATCACTTGAGTCCACGGGTTCGGGACTACCCCAGGCAGCATAGTGAGTCCTAGTCTCTTTTTAAAAAGAGAAAAAAATTGAAAGAAAATATAAGCCAGTTCAAGTTCTATGAAGGATAATGCGCCATCATTTAATGAGATTAACTCAATAACTACTTGAAATTTAAACTATAGCTATATTCACAAATGTGCAAATGACACATGCAAAAAGGGATTTACTACAGCACTATTCACAACTACAAGAAACATAAATATGTTAAATATCCAGTTTGGGACTAACAGTTATTCCATAAGCATACAACCAAATTCTATGTAACCGCATATATATATATATATATATGAGCATTTTGTACATTATAGATTTTTATGTATATACATATATAATGTACAAAGTGCTCAAATGTTATTGTCATTTGCATAAAAAGAGGAAGAACATACTCACCCCGCTTTAATCTTAAAAAATCTTATCATGTGACTATTACCAATTTTTAAAATACACCGTGTGTATTTCCATTGCCTTCCAAGCCCTACCAACCCTTTTATTCTCCCTTGATGAGTGAGTGATTGCCTTGGCAATCCAGTGGAAGTCCCACTCCTGTAGCTGAGTTCACCTTCTCCTTTGAGGCTCAGGGTTCCACCTTTCCAGAACACGCAGTTCCCACAAGGTATCTGAAAAGTGGTCAGACTTGCATCATCTGCCAACACTCAGCATTGTGCTCATGACACTTTGTGGACTATTCCTCCATGTCTGTGTTCTGAGCGGTTCTGTCAAAAGCTGTATTTGTGGGACCCACACTGTGTTGCTCCGGTGGTCAGTCAGTTCATTAAATCATTTCCAACCCTATGAAATGATCCTCCCCTAAGGAACACTGATTTGTGAAGTTTTGCCTGTGAATTGCACGGGAATATACTTTTTCTATCCATCTAAAAATATATTGGTCCAATGTGCACACTCCTACATGACAAAAGTAATCATTAAATAAGAACAAAAAAATATATGAGAAGAAATAAGCAGAAAGACTTAACATTTAACACTTAAATGAAAACCAACTTCCAACTTACCAGTTTTGGACAAAATACCGAAAAAGTATATCTCATAGTAACAAGAGAAAAAAATTATGTAGATTTGCAATAACACCAAACCTGAATCTCTTTGCTAACAGGAGGTGACTGATACTTTATCACTCCATTATTGGTTTAAAAGATACATTTAAAATACAATCAAATTTGAACCAATCAAGATTCTTACTAGACACTGAAACTGAATGAACAAGAGCCAACTTTACAAAATAAAGTTGGTTTCTCCCACATAAAATGTTACTCTATTTAACCTAGTTAGTACAGATAGATACAAAGTTTTAAACAGCTTACTGTCTAGCTTGGTCCTTACTGGAATAGGTTACATTTACGACTGCAGTTTCCGAGTCGGTGTTCACTAGAGGAAAAGAAAAATGAACAGAAAAAGATCATTAGTTTACTTTCTACTTTTTCCTTTTACAAATTTAAAAGCAATTGAGAAGACATGTACCTTGCTCACAGCTTTCCACCACTCCATACTGTACTAGTAAACTATCCAGCACCTATCAGGAGGGGGAGAGAAAATTACAGATTTTGAGTTTCCCAAGTCATTAGCAAGGGCAGGAATGTTTTTAAAATCACAAATTAACTGTGATGGAAAAAGAGCCAAATAAACAAGAAGAACTTGGGCACTGAACTGCAGAAGGGAGAAAGGAGCACCAAAGAAAGCACACGCAGTGGGTGATTCTCTCCTGCCTATTCCATAATCTCTGGCTTCAAGTTTGTTACCCAGGGCTAGCGAAGACGAGGCCCAGCAGAGCACTCTCAAAGCCATAGCCACCTGGGTCCTGAGGCTGGAGGAGAAGGCAGCATGTACTTGTCGCCTACATACCAACACACTGAAACGCTTCCTCCTTGCATACAGTCAGACCAATGGTCCAAGCAAAAACACTGAAGTTAATGTTCCAGAATAGCTAGAACAGGTATATCAGAAAAAGCTGCTCTTTAAGCAGGCTAGCAAAATGAAGAAAGGAACACAGCTGATACTCAACCTAAAGTTTTCAATTAAAGACTAGCCTAAGAGGTATGTCAATGCAGCCGGGCACGGTGGCTCCTGCTTGTAAGCTTCAGCCTATGAAGCGGCGGGGGCTAGCGCGGTTCGAGTTCCTGCTGGGGCCCGTAGCGAGACCTAGTTCCAAAAAGAATAGCTGGGCGTGGTGGTGCGCGCCTGTAATCCCAGCTACCTGGGAAGCTGAGGCTGGGGATTGCTTGAGTCTGTGGTACCTCGGGCAATGAAAGCCTGCGGTTCCACAGGCAAAAATAGCAAGACCTAGTCTTTATTTTAAAAAAAAAAAAAAAAAAAAAGGAGGTATGTCAATGCTTGGGCAATAAGTGTAAAGATAAAGTGAGCATTTCTGAATCTACACAGGTTGATAATGTGTAATTCAAAACTGCCTATATTTTCACCACCTTTTCTGTAGCTTTATTATTACACTGCATATGTTAACTGAAGTTGTTAAAACAGTAACTATAATTTTATTATAGTATAAAGTACAGGCATATGTAGCAATGTATAAATCAAACTCAAACGTCCTTAGTTTCCAAGAATTGTCAAATTTTTCTTGAAATAAAAAAAATAAGTTTCTGTTAATTTTTAGTAAACATCTTATTGATTAATGTAATTGTAAAGTTTGAAGGATACTATCTTGAAAATGTTTTCTGGCCCCCAGAACACAGCAAACCTTTAAGAAGACACCAAATTAATTTTTATGGTAATTCACATTAAACTTTAAGCTTTTTCTTCTAAAAGGATATTATGTGACATCTTTTAAGTTTTTACTTTACCTAATGATTTCAGTTTGATATCAATAGCAAGATTTGTCTGGAAAAGAGATTTTTTCCCCCACTTTCATTTTAAATAAGAATAACTAGTTAGTTATGAATCAAAGTATGTTTTTTCATAGTGAAATTTTGACATGAATTTCCTTTGAATAGGACCTACCCGTAAAAAGCATGCTTAATTATAGCTACTACTCTAAGAAGAAAGTCTGATTTTTAAAATTTAGTTCAGAACACTTAGCTGATCACATAAAATTTCACTAGTCTGTCTTAATACATACCTCATGTGAATTTTTTTTAGCTCACTAGAATTTTGGGGTTCACTGCACTATCCTCACAGCACTTAGAATAATTTGGTACAAAAAGACACCCAAATACTTAAGTGATATGTATACTTCTCAGGAAGAAATTCTAGAGTTGCTTATTAGGAATGTTTATAATCATGCTCACCTGTGTGAGCGGTAAATTTGCCATGCATATTATATTGATCAAAGACTTATTTGATAAAGGCTAAACCAAAAAAAGGAAAACCTCTCACAAAATAGGTACCATAACATTACATAACATAACAAAATAGGTAGCATAGTTCCTTAAAACTTAAACTGTTTATATTTTTCAAACAAACTTTAATACCAGAAAATGTTTTATATATCAGTCAGTAGATTTCTTTCATTCCCCCCGCCATGTTACATTTCTAACAAGACATCTTAATTCATTCTATCCTAAGTAAGTAAACCAACAGGAAAGGTTTATCTACCATTTAAAATTTGGCTTGATCGTCATTAACAGACCTTTAAAGCAACTTGGGCATTAGCAGGGGGTAAAACTGGTGGTGTGGAGAAGAGGTGCCTGGAGAAAGGGGACAACTACCAATTTAATATGTTAATTTAAATAAACATTCTTAATTCTCCCTAGCAGTGATTTGTTCAGTAATTAAATGCACTAGTCTCCACTTATATACCACCTTAACTTTTACTATGCTAGAGAAGTTACTGCAAAACTTAAATACCTATAATTTATAAACAATGTTGACTAGAACTATAATCTTCTAAGGCAAATTTTCTTACTGAAGAATGAGGGAGTACTGTCAATAACACAATCAAATCTTCAAATCTCAAAAGGGTTTCCAACTCCCAAATAATGGAGCAGTACTACAGTAACCTATTTTCTTTCAATCTATTAAGCAGGAGTGTGTGAGTATGTCAAGCAGAACCACCAAATTACATCATGTCATTTCAACCCACTGAACTCCCAAAAGAGTAAATACAAATTGCTCTTGCTAAGTTCTGTATTTTGACACATCCGGTATCATCTAGGAAGAGAAAAGTTCTTGGTATCAGTCACAAACCACCCACCCCAAATTCTTGTCTCCTCTCAGTTCCTAGAATATCTTCTTTTTTCTAACTCTCCCATCGGTTGCAGCCAAAATGTTTCTTTAAAACAGCCATGTTTAAAAAGGTAAAAACAAAACAAAACAAGAGCTTTCACTGTACATTTACAATGTTTTCACAAACTCTAACAAGCCAAAATCCTCACACCTAAATGAATTTATCTTACTCAAGCCAGAGAGGAAACACTTCTTTATGTTTAGATAAGTTTAAATTCCAACTAGAAGGGAAAAGGGTATCAAAACAAAGCTTCAGAGGAAATGTCTCAGTGGAATTCCCCTTTTTATAAATTTAGGCTTTAAAAAGCACAAATGTTCAGTGCTTTAAAAAATTATTCAAAGTAGAAAGAATCATGATATATACAGAAAGAATCATGATAAATGCCAAGATTATCTTAACACATAGGTAAAGATTTAAAATAGTCATATAAAGTTTAAAGAAATAATCCAAATTCCCATCAATTGATAAACAAAATGCAGTATAGTCCCAGCGGAATACTATTGAGTTATAAAAAGAAAATTTATTACTTTCATCACTTCTGTATCAATATGTTACTCACGTGGATGAAAGATGTCGGTCACAAGAGACTATGTATCACATGATTCCACTTCTAAGAAATGTACAGAATAGGGAACGCTACAGAGAGTGGATTAGGTCATAGCACAGGGCTGGTTAGAGTGGAAGAGTAAAAAGGGTAATTGGTAAGTTTCTTCTTGAGGCAATGAATAATGTCCTAAAATTGACTGTGATGACAGCTGCACACATCCATTAAATTGTACATTTTAAATGGGCAAGTTATATGGTATGTGGACTATATCTCAATAAGGCTACTAAAACAGCTAAGATCAATATTACTAGAAAAAGGTCTAGCATTTTTTTTAACTTCGAAGTATTACTAAAGTACAATACAGTAGACAAAATTTTGATCAGGTTTGACATTATGTGTTCAGTCATAAATCACTACCGAAATCAAGAAATGATTTCTTCATACCCCTTTGTTTATCCCTTCCTAAAACACTGAAATCAAAGCAGATGAAAAATTATCACAGGTGGCAGCTGAATAACTATTTCCTCTGCAACATCATCCCCAACCCCATCCTGACAAAACCAGCTGTGTTTCAGCTGACTCTGTGATCATGAAGTATAATTCATGCTTTGTTAATAAACCTGATAATGTCTCATATGTAACTGCAACCTCTGCTCGGGTTCAATCACCTCTGAATTATCTGAATCTGATTTGGTATCCCTGCCTCCTGCCCACCACCCATAACTATCCTCCTGATGCAAGTTACTATCCTTAGTACCTGCAAAAGGCCAATAAAAATTGCCCATATGTCAGCAGGCATAGAACATCATCAATGATCTTGTACCACAAACCTTTCCCATTGTCATCAATATATTCCTCAAACCTTAGCTCCAAGTCATACCCTGAATTCTGACTAAAGCTTCCCCCCTTCTGTTTTCATAGCATTCAAGCTTATTTAATGCCAGAAATGAAAGCAATGCCATCTTGTAACCTCTTCACTGATCTTTCTTCTCCCACTAGATTGGTTATTATCAGGCTGGTGATGCGATTATTTCTCAGGTGTGCCCAAGTAATCTATCCTGGTAGTCACACTGGTTTCCTTAAAACTGTTAAAACACGCCTAAGATTACAGATTCAAGACATGTATTTGCTTCATGTGCTTGAGATGATGGAATACTGGGCATTACCATGTGTACACCACTCTCTATCCCCAAGCTGCATTCTAAAACAGCTCTGGAAATAAATACCTTTCATGTAGATCCTCTAAGTAGTTGCACTACTCTTGACATTTCATGAGATAAGGAACCACATCTTAGTTACTTGTGAATCAAATGTTTGGTTCAGCACAGAACCAAAAAACAGTTACGGGGTTAAAAAGAAAATAGGCAGTTTGTTCTTAAATCACAAAGGAAGCTAATTTCAGGTTCCTTTAAAAGACCGTAATAACAAATTCATTTATCATGAATTTATATTAAAAAGATATAGTAAAGTGATAAGTATTACAAAACCACAATAAAAATGAAAGTAAAATTTAAAATCAAATTCTGCATCAAAAAGACAGAAATCCAAGCTGTGAACACCAGCTTCAATTACTTAAAAGAAATCACCTCTCTAAACAGCTACAAGTTACCAAAGGGGAAAAACATCAGTTCAAAGCCCCACTATGATCCTAACATTAGTCTGGGAAAAGGAACTAAGAAGTGATTAATCTAGATGAGGTGAAAAATATCCAAGAATACGTGGCTTCCAAAAGTAGAACCATTATCCCAGATCCTGGCATTTTTTTCTACTGCTCCTACTTAACTGAAAAAAGGGAAAAGACTGGTTCCAAAGTCATTATTGATATGACTAATTCCCCTAAGAAATCATTCTTTCAGATGGGCACTAGTTATTCCACTGGATTTGAGAAGGGGCTTATGATACCTAAAAGTGAAGAATGGATGAATGTGACCTTTTCAAGCAATAGAATCACTATCCCACCATTAAAAGGAATAAAGTACATCATACAGAACAGATACACCTTGAAAATAGTGTGCTAAATCCAAGGGATCATGGTGATGACTCAGGGTGTTATGGTGATGGGAAAACCATGGGGTATACAAAGATGTAAGAAAACAATACATACAATTAATCAATGGGGAAAAATGTTCAGATAAAAATATAAACCAAGTTGAGTAGGTTACATATAATGACAAAAAGGGTAATTACAAAATATATATTTGCTAAGTGTCAAAAAAAATCTGTGCTAAGTCAGAGGCTAGACATATATTATTCCAATTATATGAAATGTCCAGAATGGGAGAATACATAGAGACAGAAAATAGAATAGTGATTGCCAAAGGCTGGGAAGAGGCAGGAAATACAGTAACTATTAATGGCTATAGGATTACTCTTAGGAAATAATAACTTTCCAGAATTAAGAAGTGAGCAGTGAGAAGCAGTGAGAAGTTTCTAACTTTGTGAATGTAACACTTTTAAAAAATGGAATCGTATGCTTTTTAAAGGGTTTATCTTACAGTTTGCGAATTACGGGGCAACTTTAAAAAACATTTGAAATATACAAAGATATATGGATTTATACATATGACACGACTCAACCATGTTGAAAATGCTTATCATAGTTGAACTATGAGTCATTTAACAGCACTGCCACTTGGAAGAGAGTGAGACTTTTCTTGCCACTGTCCAAATTTTCAACAACGAACATTGTAATCAAAGACAAATATGAGTGTGACATAAAACCTTGCTTACATTGGCCTTCAAAGTGTTTTCAAAAAAGGAATGCCAAAAAATTAAGCAGAGCCCCTCTGTTGTTAAGGCTCTCACTGGAGAGTGGAGAAACAAAAGGGAATGGGACAGAAGGAGAGATGCCACACCAAACAACTTTCGCAGATTTGAATACTACTAAGAAATGGTCAGAGTGCTAGAAGTGGAGGGGGACAAAAGTAGAAAACCTCTCTTTCCCGGCTATTTGTTCTCTGTGTATTTCTCAGTTTAGTTGTTCTAAACAGTGGGGAGGACAATCATCACAATGATGCCAAGTTAGTGCTAAGGATAGACCACACAACAGCCCTGAGGATCTGCCCCCTTCTGAAATGTACAGGTGGTGCTGGGCATGAACCCGCAAAGAAGGGTTCCCCCACATCTGGTCATTCCTTTCAGTCTCTGCCCATGTACATTCAAGATAAAACCATTACTTAGAGCCCAGACAGCTGTTTTTATCCTAAATAACTGCTTACGCCCCTGAATAAATTTTGGTTCAAAATTCAATCAAGCAACCCTTATCCAGCTCCCACCTCTCAGATTGTAAAATGATCCCATTTCACATTTAGATAGAACAGATTTGAAAACAATTTGGATGTCACTGATTATTTTATTGGTGAATTGGAAGTAGAAATGGTCACATCCAAGTAATTTTAATGGTTAAAACAAGGAGTGAAGACTCATCAACAGTAAAAGACAAGTTTAATTAGAAATAAGTTTAGTTAATTGCAAACTTTTCATGAAATCAAGTCTATAAAACAGCAGGTTCACCTCTTACAGGCCCTGTTTATTCACCAACAACGTGCCCCGAGAGTTTTGCCAGATGTAGCAAAGCAAAAAACCTCAAGTTTTCTGCTTTTGGAACCACTTCTACTACGCATGCTGCGTTATCTTCAACTGCAAGGATTCCCAGAGTTCTGTCTGCAACTTTAACAAATGTTAAATCATGTCATATACCTGAACTGGTAAGTTGTGATTACGCCAGTTATGCGTCAGTATTAACAATAGATATTGGCTCTAATTCTGAATCCCCCTCAATGTCATAATGCATTCATGCTTGCTTGATAACTGATATAGATGAATCACCCAGTGACTGTGTAAGACTGATGCAGTGGTGAGCAATGAATTCATGGATTTCATGGATTTCAAATGAATTCATGGATTTCAAATATACATTGCCATGTATATTTGAACAGCAAATATGTGGATGTACATTTTGAAGAGAACAGGTAGAAGCCACAAGAGGTTATAGTTCCCAAACCAAGTGTTGGGAATGGTTCAAAAAAAAAAAAAAAAGGTTTTTCTTATGTTGAAAAATTTTAAGATCTACTTCCTTAGTAACTTTTAAATATGCAACACAATATTATGCATACTTACTTTCTGATTGACTTCTTTGGTGTTTTGTAGTTGAGTTACATAATTTCTTTTTTCTTTTTTTTTGAGACTAGGTCTCACTATTTTTGCCCATGGAACCGCAGGCTCATGTTGCCCGGGGTACCACAGACAAGCAATCCCTAGCCTCAGCTTCCCAGGTAGCTGGGATTACAGGTGGGCACCACTACACCCAGTTATTTTATTTTATTTTATTTTATTTTATTTTATTTTATTTTATTTGGAACTAGGTCTCACTACGTTGCCTTGAGTGGGACTCGAACCACAATCCCTGGCCCTGGCCACGGCTTCATAGACTGCCACTTACAGGCATGCGCCACCATGCCCAGCCCAAGTTACATAATTTCTTTGTATTGTTTGGAACTGTTATACATATGATGTGCAGATATCTTCTCCCACTCTCAAGTAAAAGCTGTCTTTTAGTTTTTTGGTTTTTTTATTTATTTTATTTTATTTTTTATTTATATATAAATTTTACAACATTGTAATCCCAGGGGTTTACCCCCCCACCTCTCCTCCATCCCCCCCCCTTTTCCCTCCTGCTCAAAGTTGTGCATTTCAGTTTGGCACTTAGCTTGTTTTGACTTTTCCTCAAGACTTGCTTATTTTTTCACTATATTCCATATATTAGTGAAGTCATTTGATTTCTGTCTTTTTATTTCTGGTTGTTTCTGCTAATATGATTTCTTCTAACAACATCCATGTTATTATAAAATCATCAAATTTGTCATTTTTAATTGATGAGTAATATTCCATTGTGTATATGTACCACATTTTTTTTATCCAGTCATCTGTTTTGGGGCATTTAGGTTGCTTCCACGACCTTGCAATTATAAATTGTGCTGCAGTAAACATCCGAGGACAGGTGTCCCTTTGTACCCACATTGAAGTGTCTTTTGGGTAGATTCCCAAGAGAGCAATTGCTGGGTCAAATGGTAGTTCCATTTTCATTAACTTGAGGGTCCTCCACACAGCTTTCCATAGTGGCTGGACTAGTTTACATTCCCACCAGCAGTGTCTTTTAGTTTTTAATGATGGTTTCTTTTGTTGTCCAGAAGATTTTTAATTTGAAGGTTCATTTATTTACTTCTGCTTTTGTTTCATGTGCCCTTAAGAGTAGTTTCCAAGTTATCTCTGAGGACAATATCATAGTATATATTACTTTTGTTCGTTTTCCCTCTCTTTTTTATATATTTTATGACTTCAGATTTTATATGCAACTCTTTAATCACTGAGTCAATTTGTGGGTGTGGTGTTAGATATTAATCTATTTTTATTCTTTTGGGATGTGGTTGTCCAGTTTGGAACATAGGCAATGTCCCAAAAAACACTAGGAATGTCTTTTCCATATACCATTTAGTAAAGAGACTCTTTAGCTGGGTCCACAATAGTGGTGTGTGCCTGTAATCCAAGCACTGGGAGGCAAGAGGCCTGGGATCACTTGAGTTTGTGTGGTTCAAGACTACCCTAGGCAAATAGCGAGATCTGGTATTGAAAAGCAGCCAGGTGCGGTGGCAGGTGCCTGTAATTCCAGCTACCTGGGAGGCTGAGACTGGGGATCACTTGAGTCCAAGGGATTGGGACTACCCTGGGCACCATAGTGAGACCTAGTCTCAAAAAGGATGGGTGGGTGGGTGGGTGAATGGATGGATGGACTCTTTTTTCCACTGTTGTATGCTCTTGGCTACTTTGCCACAAATTAACTGTTCATATGTGTGTGGATTTATTTCTGGGCTCTCAATTCTATCCTCTTTGCCTATATGTCTGTTTTTCATCTATTATACTATTTTGATAGCTATTGCTTTATGGCATAGTTTGAAGTCGTGGTTTAGACTTCAAACCATGGATGGATGTAATACCTCCATTTTTCTTCATTACTGTTTCATTTCATGACTTAGTATTACTTGGGGAATGTAAATCAAGACCACCATTAGATATCATGTCACACCTATGAGCATGGCCTATATAAAAAAGATTAGAAACAGCAAGTGTTAATGAGGGTGTGGAAAACAAGGAACTCTCATAATCTGTTGGTGCAGCTTCTATGGAGAACAGTATGGAGAGTATACAAAAAATTAAAATTGAACTATTATATGATCTAGCAACTTGACTTCTTGGTATCTATTCAGATAATATGCAAACACTAATTAAAAATAACATGCACTTCTGTATTTAACGCAGCACTATTCACTATGGCTAAAACATGCAGCCAACTTTTATGTCCATTGACAGATAAAGAAACTGGAATATATATTCAATGGAATATTACTCAGCTATTTAAAAAAATGAAGCTGTGTCTTTTGGGATAAAATGGATAGATCTTGACATGATTATGCTAAGTGTAATACATCAAAAAGTAAATAAAAGACCAGATGGTTCATTTATGTGTGGAACGTAAAGAAGCAAAGCAAAAGAACTGTAAAACTCTCAGACTATGATAACATAATGGTTACTAGAGGGAACAATGGAGAAAGGTAAGAGGAATGGATGGAGGGGATGATCAACTTGATAGTAGCAGGTGTCATGAGAATGTAAATGTGTGGTATGAAGCTATCTAAAATGTAAATAGTTTTGTAAACCAATGTGTATCAATTGAAATAATTTTTAAAGAAAGTTTTATTTAGTAATGTTTATTTGAGATTATATGACAGAAGTGGGGGGGTAAGAGACAGAAGAAATGAGATGTGCACACAATAATTGTTAAGATTAGGTGATAGGTCCACAAGGTGAATTATTATATACTTGTGTTGTATACTTGATACTATCTATAATTGTATCACTTGAAACTACCCACTTCAGAAAGTTTTAAGAATGGTAAACTTTTTGAAGTTAAAGATCTTCTTTAAAATGAGTATAAAGGTCACACAAATTAGCAAGAAAATAAAAATTACCTCCAATGTTCTTTGATAAAAACTTTTAGGAAAACAAAAATATAAACCATATACCTATACTGGAAGTAAATCTTCACAAAGCGTGTATCTGATAAAGCTCATACCAGAATCTCAAAACTCAGTAAGTACCCATTTAAAGACATTCAAAAGATTTAAAGACACTTAGCCAAAATACACATGATAATAGCTGGCCCGTGGTTGCATGTGCCTGTAATCCCAGCTACCTGGGAAGCTGAGGCTGGGGATTGCTTGAATTTGTGGTACCCCGGGCATCGTGAGCCTGCGGTTCCATGGGCAAAAGTAGTGAGACCTAGTCTCAAAAAACAAACAAACAAACAACAAAAAAAAAAAAACCAACCAAACAACAACAAAAATACACATGAAATGAAGATAAATTCAACAGTTAATTAGGGACATACAAATCAAAACCACAGTAAGATATCACTTCAAACCCTGTGACATGGCTAAAACAGCAAGTGTTGACAAGAACATAATCTGAACCCTTCTGTCACTTTGAAAAAGTTTAGCAAGTCCACAAAATACTAAACACTGTGTTATCATATAACTTAATTCCATCAGGCACTGCTCTCTGGAGATGCAGTAAGGGAACTGAAAATATATGCCCTCCAAAAAGTTGGCATGCAAATGCTCATAGCATCATTATTCACAATATTCAATAAGGAGAAACAAAACCCAAATGTCTACTAACTAAGGGATAAATAAAATGATGGTGGCCACCCAATGGATAACACTTTTTATCAGTGCTATAACAGTAACACGTAGCTTAATATAGACATAAGTAGTTTACAACAGGTGTATTTTACAGAGATGATAAGTACAAACTTAGCATATACACACATATTTCCTAGCTCTGCCAGCTGAGAAAACCTGGAAGCAACAAAACCCCAACAGCAATCACTACACATCACTACATCCCACACCTAGTATCCAGATCTTGGTTTCTCCTTTTTCTTTTCTTTTTTTTTTTTTTTTTTTTTTTTTTTTTTTTTTTTTTTTTTTTTTTTTTTTTTTTTTTTTTTTTTTTTTTGGTGAGACTAGGTCTCACTATGTTGCCCAGGGCTGTCTCAAGCAATCCCCTGCCACTGCTCCCAGTTGCTTTTTCAAGACCAGGTCTCACCATGCTACCCAGGGTAGTCTCAAACCCACAAACTCAAGCGATCCCTGGCCTCTTGTCTTCCAGTGCTTGGACTACAGCACCACAGTGCTTGTGCATGCCACCACACCAAGCCTCCAGATCTTGGTTTCTAATACTGTTCTCCATTAAGAGGAGCTAGGGCTCCTTAGAGAAAATGACTATGAAGCTATGAAGTCACACAACATACACAGCAAACCTTAAAATAATTATGCAGTAATTATGCTGGCTGAAGCCAGGGCAAGTGTACTTATAATACGACAATGAAATTCTAGAAAATGCAAACTCATTTTCTGACAGAAAGCAGCGCTATATTATTTGAGGGGATAGCAGGAGGTACTCAAAAGGGCAAAAGGAATCTCTGAAGCAGTATTTATGCTCATTTTTTCACTGTGGTACTTAAGTGTATATGCTAAAGATACGTATTTTATTTTATATATATATTATATCTCCATAAAGACTTACCAATATGACTTCAGTGGCTATGTAAATCAATAAGAAAATGAAAGTTACTCCCAATGTTTGACATGAGAAAGGGGTCTATGATTTAAGAGGAAAAAACAAAAGCAAGCTAGATTATGTGTAACAGAATCAGCACTTCTTAAAAAATTTACCAAACAGGTGAAAAGAAGAAATCAACTGATACATTATTAATCTTGACACACAACATTAGCTGCCCAGAAAATGTGAAAAGCATTAGTAGACATAAATGTTTAGAAAAAGTAGGGTCATGAACAGAACTGACATCAAAACCAAAATGGTCAGTATGCATTGAAAAGGTTTCACAATTGGTCAAAGTAAATACACAAACTGAAATAATGCTACTTTTTGCAAGTAAAATTATCTAAAATTTTAATTATTTTAGCATGAATTTTGTTGGAGAGGCTGTAAATGAAGTCTCATTACTAGTGGAGAAAGTGTAAAGCACAATATTTTTACAGCAATTTTGTAAGAGTACACAGTCTAAAATTTACATTCTTATCTGCTGAACAAAATTCTATGTATGCCTGCATAAAAACAAAAAGATAATATACCAAAACTGCTTTTACTTTCTGAAGTTTAACCAGTGAACCTATATTGGGAAGACAGCAGTATTTAAGCCATTCCTTTAACTATGACTTCTGAAAAACAGCAGTTCAAAATGACAACTGAACACAAGTGATTCTTGATGGTTAGGACATGAAGGATTCAGATGAAGCAGAGGAGGAGGAGCACAGAGCACCTCTCCATGGGGGCAGACCACCACACCTCTAAAGGAGACCTGATCAGGAGAGTCAGGCTGCAGACAGCCTCTAGAACATTGTATTCTTGCAAATCAAGGAAATCCCTCAAACATTATTAGAACTACATGCAGAATATGTAAGCATACAACTACTCTTACCCCATTTTCTTTCACCTCATGGGCTATGAACACCACACACAGAGGCCAAAATCACAATAACACAAAGGACTCTTGTTTTTGGAAAGGAGTCTAAAAACTTTATAGTTATTTGTCATGCTGGACTTGTCTTTGCCTTCTTGAATCTCAAATTTACAACTGTTGACACACGCTCAACAATTTGCCTAACAATTCAACTCTCCAGGGGTATGTGGAGAGCTGTGATGCACTTTCAAAGACACTCAGGCATTCTTACCCATTAATTTCTGGAAGTTCATGTTGATTCACTTTTAACATTTTCAGAACTGAGTCCAAAGTAAAACTCTCAAGTTGCAGGTGGTATGATTTTACCTATAGAAGGTGCTAAAGACTAGAAGAAAACATATATAACCAACAGGTTCAATAAAGCATTACAGGATATAAAATTAAAATACCAAAGTCAGTAGCATTCCTATTTACTAACAAGTTACCTGAAACATGGAAAATTATCCCATTTACAACAGCATCAAAAACAATATAATTAGGAAGAAATTAACCAAGAAGGTAAATGATCTCTATTCTGAAAATTTTAAGACACTGATGAAGCTATAAAGACACAAATGGAAAAGTGTTCTGTGTTCATGGTTTAGAAAAAAGAATGCAAAAGTGTCAATACTACCAAGATTCTTCCATAGATTCAACACAGCTCCTACTAGGATTTCAATGGCATTTTTAACAGATGTAGAAAAAGCAAACCTAAACTGTATATGGAACCAAATGATCTAAAGAGTCAAAGCAATCCTGAGAAAGACAAAAGCAAAGGGCATCACACGACAGCCCTACCTCACAGCACTCACAAAAGTTAATTAAAAATGGGCTTAAGGGGGGGGGCGAGGAGCGTCTGGCTACTCCTGGGTAAGCTCCCCAGGGGGAGGTCAAGCCGGCCTGGGAGGCACCGGGAAGGCCCCAGACCCCGGAAGCCGGGGCGCATGGAGGGGCCAGCGCTCCCAGACCAGCCCGCCCCCGCGCGCCCGGCCCTATCCGGCGCGCG